>JAOPHQ010004590.1:0-7500 GCA_030340625.1 Merluccius polli
ATGGTTGCCAGGGAAACAAGCTTTTTTTTTTTTTTTTTTTTTTTGCCTTCTTCGCCATAGCGACGTAGGAACACGTGGAACGAGCAGGGTGGCTTTGTTTCCCCGGCATGATGAAGGACTCTCCAGCTCTCACACGCATGTTTGATCACCAGAGTGATGGTGTGTATGTGAGTGTGTGTGTGTGTGTGTGTGTGTGTGTGTGTGTGTGTAGTGTGAGTGCGTGCGTGCGTGTGTGTGTGAGGCGGCCCCCGCAAGAAACAGCCAGCCGCGCACAAATCGCTGGATGGCCCATCGCTAGCTGGCTGGCTGTCTGGTGATACGGAGGACCTGGGCACCTGACACTCATTTGGCCGGTTTTATCAGCCCCCTGCAGCCTCCTGCAGCCCCCTTAGCCGCTGGCACGGTGGCCATTGTTACAACGCTTCCCCATGACTCCAGCTGAGGCCACAGATAGCCCCGCCAAACAAGGAAAGCACACACATACATCTCTACAAGACGCAACAGAAAGAGAGCAAAAACACGCCTGGCCAAATAAACAGGCTTTCTTTCCGCCTTACACACACATACGCACACCCTGAAATGTACACAGACGCAGAGGTTGCTTTTTCTCGCGTCTCGGCATCCACCCACCGCTGTTCGTCTTGGTGCAGCCGAAGGGGGGTTGTGTGTGTGTGTGTGTGTGTGTGTGTGTGGGGGGGGGGGGGTCGCCATGGTAACAGTGTGTGCCGTTCTGCTACAGCTGTGATGTATGTGGTGACACTTTTGACCCACCGCTGAACTCTGTAAGGCAGGAGCGGCGCTGCAGTCGGAATAGACTCGGTCTGCTCTTCCTTTCCTGCCAGTGTTGCTTACGCCTGATCGCTGGGTTCCTTATACACCGCTGGACGCACACGGCTCAGAGTTAATGTGGATAAACGCTTTTCAAACTCGGTGTGGACGCAGGAGAAATCCCAGATCGGGCTTTTGCGCCGCGACCACCACCTACCGACTTTTACAATTCACGTCCAGTTACAGTTACGTCCTGACCAAATTCCGACTGAGATATGTTTTCTAAAAGAAGAATCTCATTTTATTATGGTTTTCTATGGCGACGGGTATATCTGCAGATCACAGGGAATCACATTTTATATCCACGTAAAGAAACCAGTTCGTTGTGGATTCAAGTTGAATGGCTTCACCCATTAATTTCACCTATACTATTTCCACTCCTTAACTGTCCTTCATTTACCCACAATCGTTTTCCGCCTCTTGAACTGCAAGTGAAGGTGACTCTCTGAATCCTCGCCACGATCATCTCCCACGGATCCGTCTCGGGTCGGTGAGCCACATCTCTGATGGCATCCAGGGGGGGGGGGGGGACTGGCCAGGGGCCACGGTACATGGACATGGCACCCGGACAGAGACCTGCCACCCGGCCCATTGTGCTGACATTGACCATCAGGGGTGCATGGAGAGAGAGAGAGAGAGAGAGAGAGAGAGCGAGCCTATTTTGGTAGCTGGAAGCCAGGCAGCGTTTGTTTGGCCCGTATCTCCTCATGGTTTACGACTCGCTCCACAGGCAGTTCAGCTGTGCCCACAGGCATCATAACACTGCTCTGGAGCGAGCTGTTGGCATGCAATTCAATGCCCTCTCGCTCTCTCTCTCTCTATGGCCGTCTATCTCTCTCTCTCTCTCTCTCTCTCTCTCTCTCTCTCTCTCGCTCTCTCGCTCTCTCTCTCTGCTGTGCTGACATTTACACTTGATACACGCTGTGGGAAAGTCGGCCTCAAGAAGAGGTCAAACTCAACTCAACCCGGCACAGACAAATCCTTTTTTTTTAATGTATTTAATTAATTTCATTTTTTTTTATTTCAGACATACCATTTTGTAATGTATTTTTACTGTAGTTTATTTCATCGCCTTTAATACGCTCACGAGACACACTCGCTAATACTTTGTTGAATTGCATTGGTAAGTGACGGATCTAGACGAATGCATGATCTGTAGGTCTGATGCATGTTCATGTCCACACACGCACGTGCACACACACACACACACACACACACACACACATTCACATTCACAGGCACACAAATAACCATGAGTAAGTGACATAGATTGACACAGACAAATAGGTACATGCATTAGAGCGCACACACACACACACATACACACACATTCACACACAAACGCACACACACACACACACACACACACACACATATACAAATTATTAGTTGTCAGATAGGCAAAGACACGTAAGCCATTATAAATGTGTGCATATACACACGCACATGCACACACTTGCACGCATAAATACACACTTCGCCAGCACTCTTTATACATAATACATATATTCAGGCGTAAAAAAAAAAAATACATTGTAATGCAATACAGTGCGATGCACATACTGCTGAATTGAATACGAGCATTCTCAATCATCTCCAGTCTGCTGCCGGCGTCTTGCAGTTCCTCCCCCTTCGCCAGGAGGCAGGTGTAATACCAGGCTCTCGCCAATGGGGGCGCTGCAAGCCTTTGCAGACACTTTAAGCCTTCTCCCTTGAGCTGGTGCTCCAACCTCTGCTGCTGCTGCTGCTGCTGCTGCTGCTGCTGCTGCTGCTGCTGCTGGGAAGGAGCAGGGCGAGCCGACCTGACAGCCAGCAGACGCAAACGAGGAGTCACCTTCTTAATCATCCACTTTGACATTTCTTTCTTTACTTTGCTGTTTTTTGTTTTTTTCTTTCTCAAATTGAGATTATTAAAGAACAATTGGTTCCACATGGGACAATGTGCACTGTGAACATATCATACAGTTTTACACATACGGGCCGACGGATAGCGCAGAAAAAAAAAAAGTGGCGAGGAGTAATAACAAAAAACAGATGTAAGAACCAATAAATGGCGGCTGTCGAGCTGCCAGAACAATCACTCAACTTATTAGTGGTTCAGTATAATATAAGAACAGCGTCTTATTGGCAAAAGGCAATAATACATCCCAGCGTATATATAGCCTGCCATTTAACTAAGTTTCTAAGGAAACAAACACACACACACAAACATACAAATGTCTTTTGTTTATGGGCAAACATTAGGCCTACTATATGTGGCAGAAAATTGGAGGACAAGTAGTCCCTCTAAATGTAAAATAAAGATCAAAACCGAACGGGTGGACATTCTTGTGGAGTAGCCCACCGGTCCTTCTTGTTTATAGGTCACGACCCTCTCCACGTCCTCCCACCTTATGAACTGGAAAACCCACACTGCCCCCCGATGTGGACTACATGAGACGCAAGAAGAAATAATAAAGACAAAGACGTAAGGAGTTTACAATGAAAGCCTTTTGCCAACTCCATGCAGTCACAAGACTCACCACTATCAGTACGCCTTCGTGTGAACGCAGACACAGGTATAGGCATATATGCACTCATACATTGCACACTATCTCTTTCAAATGCTAAACAAACAGACTCAGACAAACTTGTATTCATCATTCACTGCAGTGTGTGCACTCAATGTGTACGTGTGTGTGTGTGTGTGTGTGTGTGTGTGTGTGTATGTATGTGTATGTATGTGTGTCATGTATGCATGTTAATACATGACCCTGTCTGTCTGAATATCTATGTGTGCGCGTGGCTCCTGCCAATCCTGATCGTCAGGTTTGGGGACAATACACCCCCACACACACACACACACACACACACACACACACACATACGCCATCACACACACACACGAGCTGACACACCTTGTCCAGCCTCAATGGTCATGCCAGTGGTGTTTGAGCGGGTGACCTTTTCTCTAGGCTAATCCACACCAAAAAGCCCTAATTACTGCTGCCGTTTCAGCCGCCTTCGCCGGCCAATAATCAATACACTCCGATCAGCCTGCAGATCAGTCCGTCAGACACCAGGGCTCTATGTGTGACTGGCTTCCCCTGTGTGTGTGAGTGTGTGTGTGTGTGTGTGAGTGTGAATGTGTGTGTGTGTGTGTGTGCGCTCACACGTTTATGTTATGTTTGCAAGTGCGTGTGCATTCAAACAAGGGTGTGGTAGAGAGTGAGCTGGAAAGGGAGAACATGTGTGTGACAGACGGAAAGAGAGGAAAGAGCGCAAGAGAGAGGGAAAGTGAGCGAGTCGAATTCTAGAAGCTTCTTCATACAACACTTTTTAAAATCTGCAACAGTCATGAAACACAAGGGGCGAGGAAAGAGGAAAGCTGAGACTCCCACACACACACACACACACACCTACACACACACACACAGGACGCAACACACACTCCACCCGTTCCCATCCCTCCTGAATGTTGTGACATCAGTTGACCTTATTGAGCTGCCATTGTATAAAGAGTCCCTGATTAGAATATCTTCCCCCTAACCTTTTCTGGAGTGACACGCAGCTCCGAAAGCCACCAAATAAGCCATCGGTTTATGCAGAGAGCCAAACGTATTCTGTCGTTATTTCATTACGCGGTGGCATTTCTCCTGAAACGCCGCGATTGTGTTTCGGAAAAATGTCTCATTTTACACAACGACGAGTCTGTTTCCTTTTCACTTCAACTTTTATTTTGAAAGTGAGGTGAGGTAATACTATCTGAGGAGCTGACAGTGTGAAAAGGCACACTGCCTTTGGCCTCTTACGGTGTCTTCTATGTCTCTAGCGCAGGCTAGACATGTAATAACAGCCCCCAGGACGCTGGTAACAACTCAGACAACTCAGACAACTCAGACAACTCAGACACTATTCTCGATCTGAAAGGCCAGTTTAATTTTAGATGCAGCTGCCTGTGCAGAGCTGTGAGATGGGGCTGACAATCTTTGTCTTTCTCTGTCTCTCTCTTCTGCGTCTCTCTCTCGTTCATTCAGTCGTGAAGCCCATGTTGGTAGCTGCAGCAGCATAGTCTGGACCTGCCAGGGCAAGGGTGTGTGTGTGTGTGTGTGTGTGTGTGTGTGTGTGTGTGTGTATGTGTGTGTGTGTGCAGAAATGTGTCTGTGTGATTGTGTGTGCGCGTATGTGACCACAAGTGTGTATGTGTGTGCGTGTGTATGTGTGTGTGTGTGCATATATGTCTGTGTGTGCGTGCGTGCGTGTGTGTGCATGTGTGTGTGTGTGTGTGTGTGTGTTAGGTGCAGCTGCCCACATCCCTCATGCCCCTGCTGTCCTCAGGCTCTCACCGGAGAGTCAGCGGGGCCGGCTGGTCCTGTGAGAGCGATGATAACTGGGTCTATATATATTTATGCATGTACACCTCGAGGGATGTGGATAACGTATAACCTGCCGTTTCTACGGTAACGTACCCTAAACACTGGTAAACCAGCTGCAGGTGTCCATTGGATACACAGTGTTAGGTCTCAGATGCCAAGCCATGTGTATTGGCACGTGTGTGTGAGTGTGTGTGTGTGTGTGTGCGAGTGTGTGTGTGTGTGTGTGTGTGTGTGTGTGTGTGTATATGCGTGTGTCTGTGTGTGTGTGTGTGTGTGTGTGTGTGTGTTCGTGCATGTGTCAGTGTGTGTTTGTGTGTATATGTATAGATTGGCATGCATGTCTTTCAAAGATGGGTCTGATGAGACAGAAATATTAAATAATAATAATTTTAAAAACACTGCGATTGAGAGGTATAACTTCATAAGACCTTTTCACATTTAACACACAAACTATAAAATATACTAAATCTATGAATAACAACAAAGCACGTAACCCATAAAAACACACAGCCCCACTTTTGTTGTCAACGTCTAACCGTGTTATTTGCTCATTACCATTGTGCCTCTAGGCTGCTTGTTTCATTAAGCAGCAGAAACTGCACTGAGTAATGACGCAGCTAAAGGAACTAGCTTTGTGATCTTGATATCTCAACCTGACTCCTCCTGTGGTGATCACCGCTCCAACAGGGATACTCTCTGCGGTGGAAAACACTTGACCACAAGAGTATCCAGTGGTAACCTGGAAGTGATGGATATGTCTGACCTGGTGGGACTCGCATGGCAGCTGATAAATGTATGAATGAATTGTGAAACCGCCTTGTATTATTTACAAAGCACAAAAACGACATTAATATGAATGGCGCAGGACATTATGGAGCTAGAATATACTCACTTACATTAACAAGAAAACTGAGAGCAGAAAAAAAAAAAAAAAAAACGGAAACAAGAAATACGATCAATGTTTCCAACCTTTAATATATTTAAACGTTATCCAATTCATAATATATCCATTCGTACCTGCATGATCGCTGCCGTGTTATGATGCTTGCAACTCTTAACACACTCTTTGTGTCCGTGTGTGTGTGTGTGTGTGTGTGTGTGTGTGTGTGTGTGTGTGTGTGCATGTGTGTTTGTTTGCATACGTGCACGCTCACATTTATGTGTGTGTATATGTGAGTGTGGCATGCGTGCATGTGTGTGTGTATCTGTGAATGTGCAAGTGCATGCATGCATGTGTACTCATGTCATGTGTGTGTATATGTATGTGTGTTAGTGTTTGTATATATGTGTGTGCATGTGTAGGCGTGCATGACACATGCACATGCATGTGTGTGTGTGTCTGTGTGTGTGTGTGTGTGTGTGTGTTTGATGGTGAGCTGAAGACGTGCAGGCCCAGAGAGAGTTCTCCCAGTCAGCAGGAGTCGCTGAGTGAAGGCCTGCTGTAATGTTTTGTTAAAGGGGTGAAAGAGAGGCCGGGCGGGGGAGGGATGGAGGGAGGGAGGTGGGGAGGAGGATCTGAACAAGAAGGTAACAGAGAGGAAGAAGGTGGTGGTGGTGGGGGGGGGGATTGTGATATGTAATGAATGTAAAAAAAAAAAAGCAATACAAGGGTTAAAAGATGAAAGAATGAAGGAGAAAGAGGAAGGAAAGATGTGTCCACTTCAGGAGAGGAGAAGAAAAGAGACAGGAGAGCAAAGGAGTGGAGAGAAGAAGATAGGGGAGATGGATAGGAAAGGAACATAGAGTAGAGGAGAGGACAGGAGAGAAGGAAAGAGAAGGGAAGAGAGGAGGAGACAAGAAGAGAAGAGAGGAGAGAAGAAGAGAGAAGACAAGAAATGAGAGGGAGAGGGAGAGAGAGAGAGAGAGAGAGAGAGAGAGAGAGAGAGAGAGAGAGAGAGAGAGAGAGAGAGAGAGAGAGAGGGAGCGAGAGAGAGAGAGACAGAGAGAGACAGAGAGAGAGAGAGAGGGAGCGAGAGAGAGAGAGACAGAGAGAGACAGAGAGAGAGAGAGAGACCGAGAGAGAGAGAGGGAGGGAGAGGGGAGAACAGGACAGGACAGGAAAGGTCCCACTTGGTAATGTCAGTCAGTCGTCTCTCTCTGGCACCTGAACCTCCGCTGACCGGTTCGTGACTGCCTCTGGAGCCCAGGCTGCGCTGTGCGGCCCAGCGGGGGGTGGGGGTGACCTCTGACCCCGTCAAACACCTCATCGCCTTCCCACCGCCGCCCTGCTCCACTACCCCCCTGCTCCCACTCAGCTGCATTTGCCTGCCACATGGCTGAAGCTTTGTCTCGTCCATCCGCTTCCTATGGTTTCAAC
>JAOPHQ010004590.1:12500-105000 GCA_030340625.1 Merluccius polli
GTCAGCTAAAAAATTGACGGTTATGAAGTGATTGTCTTCTTTTCACCCCCAGTATTTCAATCTGGCCTAGTTTACGCCGTCCCCCAAGTCTCCCGATCCATAATTTTCCATAGTGACCGTATCTGTCTGTGAGCGAGTGTGCGTGTGCTTTTGTGCGTGTGCACATGTGTGGGGATGTTGGATGAGCGGCCCGTCTGTCAGGTGGTGGTACTCACATTAGTCACGTAAAAACAAAGCATTCTGGGGGAGTGCTGATGGCCAACACAAAGAGTGGCCAGACTCCACTCAGAGCCAGATACCCGATCCCATGTGTGTGTGTGTGTGTGTGTGTGTGTGTGTGTGTGAGAAAGAGGGCGTGGGGTTGTATGTTTGTGTGTGTGTGTGTGTGTGTGTAGTCTTATGTGTGTGTGTGTGTGTGTCAGGGTTGGTGTTTACGTGTGTGTGCCGCTTGTGGTAGGGGGCATTCTTTAAGACGTGAGGGCGCCTCATTGGCTGCCAGGCTGGGGTCAACCTGGGGTCGGGCCACGCGTGATGGATGGACCGTTCTGTCTGTGTACCCCTGCCTCGTTCTCTCTTTCTCTTTCTCTCTCTCTCTCTCTCTCTCTCTGTCTCCCTATCTCTCTTTCTCCTCTTTCCTCTCAAAGGTCTCAGGCTGCGTATTGTAAGCTCCTCTATCTGCTTCGTCTTGCCAGAAGAAGAAGAAGAACCACTTCAACGACCCCCCCCCCCCCCCCCCCCCCCCCCCCCCACACACACACACACACACACACACACAAACACACGTACACAAAAAGAAAAGACCTCCCTGGGATGGAAATCAAGGACGCCCATTCAAGGTGAGTTACCCCCCCCGCCCCGCCCCCCCCTCCTTGTCACAGCTACTATGGCGACCTACCGAGCCTTGCAGCTACCTTAAGCTACTTCTTGTACTTAATATGTTTGATCGCATCCCTTTTTCCCTCTCAACAATCCCCAAAAACCGAACTAACCTTGATCGGAAAAAACTCAACCAGCTCAGCTCCCACTGTCTAACCTGTTCCATACAAAAGTGTCTCAAAAGGGAGCAGCCATGCAAGCCCATGACTCTGTCTCTCCTTTTCCCCTTCTTCTTCTTCTCCTCCTTCATCGCACTGTCAACCCCTCTGGCGGGCTGGGGCCCTTTTATCGGCATCCAGAGACACACATCTGTCGATGAAGGAATTCATTTTGGCTGCCAATCTGAACCGGGGGGGGGGGGGGGGGGGGTGAAGGGGAGTGTGGGTGAAGGGGAGTGGTCATTGAGTGTAGACGTGCCAATACTTCGACTGATGTGAGGAGTGACTTCTGTCTGTCTTTCTCTCTCTCTCTCTCTGTCTCTCTGTCTCTCTCTCTCTCTCTGACAATCTGTCTTTCCTGCTTTCGGATAATTTCCCCCATACACCGACGTTGTTAATGTTGGCTTCAGGAGACATTTCTGAAATCACAAACTGGTTTGTTCAGTTTTTGAGTCTTGGAGGTTTTTTTTTTTACGCTACCTCCAAACCACTTTAGGCAACTGGTTACATAACTGTCTTCCCCTTCAATGTTTTTTTTTTTTTTTTTTCTTATCTGTCTCGTCATCCGTCCCACTGTCATCCCTGCATCTCTTTTAGCTTTTAAATGTATCTCTCTGGGGAAAGCAACAACCAGCATGGCACACCGCACTGTCTGCGATCACAAAACGAGAACCGGCAGTGAGGGCTTCACCAGGGAAAGAGCAGGCATGTCCCTGCAGTACGTAATCACAGAGGTGCACTGCGTGGCGGTCCGGGTGTAGACTCACTATTGCACGCGCTCGCTGGCGTTTCCCCAGAGCAACGGTTTGATTAATGTCAGAGGCAGACGTAGGGCTTCTCAATTACGATGGTGAAATGATGCTCAACCGCAGATGCTGCGGTCAATAGGTTTTTGATGGCAATGCAAATGCCAGAGGATATTTACCAGAGGGGCTGGTGTAATGTCATCTTATAATTCATGATCAGAGCATCCTTTGCTTTTTTTTTTTGTTTGATGTGTATTTTTTTTTTCTCTCTCTCTCTCTCTGGCCTGTTCTGTTTTGACAACACCCACCGCCTTCTTCCCCCACCGATTCCTCATGATTATTTGAACATAGCTTCATGCTTGCTTCCTCCGTCTCCTTCCTGCAGCATTCATCCTGAGTGTTATAATATAAGACGTGGAGGAACTTCTGAGGCATGGACACTGCAGGGGTCAAATTCTCTCTCGGATCTCTTTCTCCATATTTCAACATGTTGTACATGTGGTATGCTTCTGATGCCTGTGTTTCCTCATGCTGTTGTGAGCATGATGTAGGAAAATCGTGTTTTGTACTGATTGCAAACATGCACCAAAGCATCCAAATGTAATTTTCCATTGGTTTGTGGATATTGGCGCGTATATTTGCCAAAGACAAATATATCCTCCTGTCTGTGCATGAACATGTCCTTGCGCACACACGCGCACGTGTCTGTGCATGCATGTGTGTGTGTGTGCATGCATGTGTGTGTGTGTGTGTGTGTGTGTGTGTGTGTGTGTGCATGTGCCTGCGTACATGCATGCGTGTGTGTGTGTGTTGATATAAATACCTGTATGCCAGTGGTGTCTGGTGGCACAGATAGCAGCCAAATATCATCTCTGCTTTTTGTACTTCTTAACACAACAAACATGTAATAACAAATGGGATTGACCTTACATACTTCATGCTAACTTTCAATGCGCTGGAATGCCGCTTTGTTTTAGCTTTTACCAATAACTGTGATGCTCTCTCTCTCTCTCTCTCTCTCTCTCACTTTCTCTCTCTTTCCCTGTGTCTTGATTGCTATTTTCCTCTGTATGTCTGTCTGTCTCTCTCTTTCTCTCTCTCTCTCTTTCTCTCTCTCTCTCTCTCCCTCCCCCTCATACATTCTCCCCTCTCTCACATAAACATCACCCTCAAACTGGCCTCTTTAGTGGGTATGTCTGTCAAAGTTGGCCTTTATTGGATGCCGTTTATACTGTTTAGCTCAATCTTTTGAACACATACTTGTCAAATGGTCACAGTAAATATGTTTTATTATGTTTACAATACATACGTACATGAGCAATTATACATTGTTTGTCTTGCAACACTGAATCGGTGAGAAATGTAAAGAAATTATGATTCAACATTAGTTGTGACAAATTGAATACGTGATAGATATTTATAACTTTTTGTTTAAAATACTGGCAACTTTTAGCAAGTAAGATTTGTGTTGAACGAGTTTCCATTCGGTTTTATCATATATCTGCTATTTATCACAGTAGTGTAGGGGTTTCTATGCTATAATAAATAGTATTCAAATAATAATAGGAATGATAAGAAAATGAAGATTCGATTTTTTAATAGTCCTAATCAATATGGTTTCTAGCTATTGTCTAGAAAGATAATGGTAATTTATATATAGCCTACTAAGTGCAATATATTTTTGATGAACTATGTCACTAATGCACAAAATAAAAAGTAAAAGTATTGCAGGTATGCGCTAATTTCTGTGTCGAAATATTCAATTAATGTATTATTTTGTTGCTCGACAATTATAAAAATGTATAGACGGAACTTTTTGAAGCCTTCATTACGGGACAATACCAATATCAATTGAAAGCGATTGTTTAAAATGAGCATAAAAAACAAAGCAGTGAAATTGTTGTACCTTTTTTCCCCCTCATTTTCATCAACTGCTTTCTGACTGACAGGTCAGCTCCTCGTGTAAATTCCTAACTCATAAACTACTCTCATATAATTTTAAAATATAGGCCTACATATTTAGTCATTTTACGACCCACGCCCCTCTGTCCAATAGGGCCTATTGGCCTACCACATCCTACCTGCAGTGCTGTAATAAATCCCGGGGGGGCCGCAACCAGCGACCACCTCTCCAGTATGCTGAGGCCATGTTTTCCGCAGGCCTCCGTTGGCAGGCCGGCGCCATGAATGCCAGACCCAACCCGTACCAAGCGCGGCGGTATTTTTAGCTAAAACAGACCATCGGTGCGGGACCGACTGTGCGTCGTTGCCGTGGTGTGTGTGTGTGTGCGTCTCGTTGTTTGCCGACTGCTGTGGTCGGCAAACTGCTGTTTACATCCGCGGCTGCTGTGACAACAAACTGAGCGGTGACCGGGATCTGAACCCGGGGCTGGGTCTGAGGGTCAGCTGCGTCTCTAATCCAGTCAGCCCAGGGGGGAGTCATCACCATATATATAGTATATGGATATACCGGATTTAATGACAATAAACCCTGAAATAGGCCTGCCTAAATTTAAGTTAGAATATAGAAACCAGCAGGAACGCAATTTATAATCAGATGTGTTTGTTATTAAACGAATGGGCTGCAGATCAATAAGACAATAAGATGGCAACAGGCCGATGTTATATTCGCCTATATTATATTACATTAGGCCTATACAATATTTTATGACAAAGGTCTACATATAGGCTAACATTGGCCCACATATTGCGTATAGGCTATAGACCTATTAATAAAAGCAACTTAATATAGTATTTTGCCATTTAAATGTAGGCTTATTCGTGTAAAAAAATCTACTAGGATTATTTTAAAGATGAATTTCATCGTGTCTTTTTATGACAACTAAAAAGTTGATTTTCATGAGGTAGGCGCCTACTTTTAGGCCTATATAAAATAAAGGATAGTGATATCAAGCTTAATCCTATAAAATAATCATAGCTATTATGTCGCCTAATTTTCGCTTTGAAAATGAACCTCGAAAAGACAGAAATATTTTTCCAAATTAAATAAATATTTTACCTTCTAAATAGCTATGCATTGGCTAAATCGTTTTACACGTTCACAATAAGCCAGGATCAGTGTATACAAGGCTCTTACAAGTTTTATACAAGAACGTGAACGATGAAATGCAAGATCCATTCAAAATATGCATGTGTTATTAACAGTGGTTCATGTGAATTTATTTGGCTATATAACATTTAAGATCATTAATAAGTAGGCCTACTCTGTCGAAATCGCAATGCAAGTTATGTTGTTTAAATTGGCTTAATCTCCATTGCATTTTCTTAAAATAAAATAAAAAATCTATTTTTGCTATAGCCCTATATGTAGCCTACGATATTAAATATATTACATTTTCACAACAACTTCTGTAACGTGAAGATGTTAATACTGTAGCCTAGTTTCTGCACGTAGGCTATTAACAGTCCTTTATCACCTCACACCGTTTGACAACAAATATAGCCTACATCTGCCCTATCCAACTCAATCTGTTTGCATAAAAATTTATCTATGTTGAAAAAAATGGTTAGTGCAAAAAAAGAAAATGAGCATGCGTATCTATTTTTCATGTTTATTTTTTTTGTATTTGTCAAGTCCAAATAATTAAGGGTTGTAAACGAATGACGAGGAACATTTCGTGACATTCACATGTCAATAAACCATAAGCAAGTAGTACCTACTAATTCAAAACTGCCATGACTCTTATAGGCCTGCTTCCCTGTTTTCCTGCACTTGGATTAGAGGGAGAGGGTCCACGGCCACATATGGCCTCCTCCACCAGACACTCACCAGGCTCCCAGCCCGGCCAGGTGGACTCAAGGTAAAAGGTAAACGGCGGTCATTAATCATGGTACGATTTCAGCCCTGCATTCCCTCCCTGGCAAGGATGACTTGGATACCTGCACACGAGGAATTAGCCCCCCTGGAGACATGGAGCTTTGTAGCGACCTCGGGGGAAAATACGCACGACAAAACATCCGACGATTTTCGTTCAGTTTGTCATCTGTGGGGTCGTCTTGTTATCTGGGTTTCTTTGAAACGTTGTGTCATACAGTATTCAGGTATCTATTCAATTCACTCGCAGCCAGAGACTCTTATTTAGCCTTCAGCGGATTCCTCCACGTGTGGTTGTGTCTGGGAAAATGTGACATCCGACAGTTTGAGCTTGAGGGTGGCTACAGGTGAAAACATGTATTCCGCTAATTTGTGTTCAGTGATATGATGCTTACTGCTATATACCATCTTTCAACTGTTCAACTGTGGTCTTCAGGTGCGCATGATCGTACGTATACGCGCAACTGAGCTGAGTCGACACTGACAGGGGCCGCCGCCGCCTTGTCAATAGCATAACCTCGATTTGTAATCGATACGGTTTCTTTTTTGTCCCCCTCAGTAAGTCAGGGGCTCAATAAGGTTGTCATCACAAATGACGCTGACGTCCGCGCTCACATCTCCTCCGTGGATAAACATGCCTTTATTATGCCAATACCGCTTTGCCCAAGGGACGGGAGCGCGCCCGCCTGCATACATTGAGAGATTCTGCCGCGCGTCCGTGTGAGACATTTAACAAAGGTCTGCTTTTGTGCTGGAAAAACGAGTGTATTATCAAGATGTGGGGAAAAGGGACAACAACTGCGTAACCCCTTGACCAGAGGAAAGAAAAAAAGACAAGATTAGTCACCACAGCACCAGTTTTACACCAGTAGGCCTGGCGCGTCCAACTCTCACATCATCACACTCATTGCAGTTGACCTCGACAAAGACCAAATACTTAGAAGTAAAAGCACTTTAATGCATGATTTGACCCGTAAATCTTGACCCGACACACTTCAGCGCAATAAATAGATAATAAATAAGAAAAAAACCAAAAAAAACCCAAGAAAGACACGTGTTACCGTATACCCTAAACTGATAAAACTCAGCGTCCAGTCACATTCAAAAGCGGTACGCGTCATGCAAATATCGCACGTGATCCAGCCAGATTGGTATTCGCGACAGAGAGACAGATCCGACACAACGGGGACACAGACACACAGTTAACACTCAATAAGGACACAAGAACAGCAAAACAAATATTTACACGAGGTCTTGTCTCGTTGATTGCGTGATGCCCAAATCACGACATCCAGCGCAATCGCGTTGGCTTTGATTTACGACTTTTGGCACACATGAGGTAATTGTTTTCCTTTGTACACATAGGCCTAGTGGCACATTCAAAGACTACGGTGGCACATTCACAGTATTGGGACATAATTAAGGGGGACACTGGGCACCAGTGTCCTATGCTCAGCAACGAAGGTATACATATTTCAGAAATATATTTAAAAAAAGGGAAAACCCATGTTTGGTCATCTAGGCTATATGCTTTTGTTTTCCAAACACAAAAAGACATTTTTTTTAAAGAAGTCAATGCAAAAACAGTCGACATTATCGTCAGTGTGACTGTGTCCATGTGCTTTCAATTCGACCCTACGGAACTATTAAACACATCCCATAGCCTATTTCCTCCATCACACTCCTCCACCTTTTCACACGCGACCTTTGACGAGCCTGGGCCCATTTGAACACACGTGTGTGGGTCGAGGCCTGAGCTGTCCTAGTTGGACGCGTAGGGATCCGTCCCCGTGGAGGACGCGGGGGACGGAGTGGACGGCGCCGACAGAGACTTCTCCGACGACACGTCGTCGTCGTGCGTTTTGTCCCCCTGACCGTGACCGTCTCCACGGTCGGCGGGAGGAGCTTTAGCCGGCAACAGCCCTTCCTTCTCCCGCTTCTTCTGCTTCATCCTGCGGTTCTGAAACCATATCTTCACCTGGGTCTCGTTGAGCTGCAGCGCCGCCGCGATCTCCACCCGCCGCGCCCGCGTCAGGTACTTGTTGAAGTGAAACTCCTTCTCCAGCTCCGTCAGCTGCTTGGTGGTGAAGTTGGTCCGGACGGTGTTGGGCTGTCCGCCGTAGCCGTACTCACCCGACCTACCTGCAAATGAAATGAAATCAAAATTGCAACCGTCAACGACCGAGCTAGTTGACTCTTGAAGGGGTTAGGGTTAGTGGGGTTAGGGGTTAAGGGTTAGTGGGGTTATGGTTTAGGGTTAGTGGGGTTAGGGTTTAGGGTTAGGGTTAGTAGGGTTAGGGTTAAACTTTCAGAACTTTTCCCCAATATGACTTTGATATCCAGAAACAGAGCCACGTGTTGGCACCGCGCGCAGCGGCGCAGGGTGTCCCCCTTTTTACGCAGTAGTTGGTGGTGCACGTTGGACAATGTTTCTCAAAACTGCTGTTGCTGCTGTTGCTTAATTTGGCAAATATGATCAGTAGTAGTAAAGCATTCGCGTTGCGTGGGCCTACTCGCGCGGTAGTTGGTTTTGCAAAAGATAATACACTGGTCACCCGAGATTTATCTGCGTGATTTATGTCCTCTCAGCCCGAGGAAGACTGGAATGCAATATATCATGAGATCTTAAGTGTGTACTTTCACCCTCCCCCCATGCTATCACCCGAGTTTATTGACGTTTACGACTTAATTGCTACTAATAACACCTCAATACAAAACTTTACATAGGACGACATACGTCGACACAACAACTGCCATGTCATTGTATTCAGGCGGCTCTACAAACGTCAAATCGAGGCCAATGCCCAAACAACGCGTATTGGACTTTAGCGCCCCCCATGTCATAAGTCATGCACACATACACACACGCACACACACACACACACACACACACACACACACACACACACACACACACACACATGGGCCTACCTGTTTTGGGAGGATTCCGCTTGACTTTCATCCAGTCAAACGTCTGCGCGGATGACGCGCCCTCGGACGAGGGCGAGCAACACGCCTCCACGTGGCCCCCGTGGAGCGGCGACAGGGACCCCGCACCGGCGAAGTGGGCCAGGGTCCCCTGCTCGTGCCCGCCGCCGTAGGCGCCGTGGGCGTACTGGAGGGGCCCCAAGCCCGCGGCCCCGTAGCCCTGGCGATGCGGAGAGACCACGGAGGCGGAGATATTTCCAGAGTACATCAGGGGCCCGCACGACGAGAACCCCGTGGCCGATTCCACTTCCTGGTTGAGCGCGTAATGGTTGTACGTGGCGCAGAAGTTTTGGGGCCCATAGCCGCACGCCGGGTGGGCCCCGTACGCCGCCAGACCACCGAGGGACCCGGGTGTCGACTGGTGGTACGACCCGGCCTGGTGGGGGACGTGGTCTGGGGATGCCCTGCTGCCGCCGGACGCGAAGCGGTCGTCCGCCCCGCAGTTGTTGTTCAGCGCGACGGCGCAGGACTGAAAAGTTGTAATCCCGTGGTCGGCGTGAAATGCCCTGACCGAGCATGAGCCCCCCTCGCCGCTCATCACTGAGTAATCTAGGAAGCTGCTCATCGTCGCATTGTTTTAATCGGACTGAGGGACGGTGCGGGAGGAGACAGGTGGTGACGAGTCTCCCCTTTTTGACCGTGCCAACGTTTACCTATAGGAAACTCTTAACACCGATCACACACACACACACAAAAAGGAGGGAGGGGGGGGGGGGCATGTGCCGATTATCAATAAACGGGTGGCTGCTGTCACGTGGCCTGGGGGTCAGCCAGTCAGGTACTTTGTCCCGTTTCCCCCCTTTCGCGGTGACAGATTGGTGTTTGAGAAGGGGTATTTAAATTCAACGCGCTCGTCGATCAAGGTGACGCGCGTCTTGCGCTAATGTATTGGCCGGGCAAACAATGAGCCGGGAGGCAGAAGCCAGTGGGCAGCTCCGGGGTCGCACGGAGAGCAGGAAGCGGAAAAGGGTTGCATCTTCATTTGAACCTAATCACACTGAAACAAGGTAGGGGGCATTTGGGGAAATATATATGCATATGATTGTGTGTGTGTGTGTGTGTGTGTGTGTGTATGTGTGTGAGTGCGTGTGCGTGTGTGTGAGGGGGAGTGCGTGCTTGTGTGTTGAAGGTACTCCGTGCGTACTCTGTGTTGCCTTAACAACGGTCTCTTTTCGGAGGATGCGCCCAGCATCCATTTGGAGGATGTTGAGCGCTATTGTCACGTGATCGCGATCAACGCTGTCCTATTTTATATGCGCGATGTATGTTACGATATTTTAAAAAAGCAAGACAAAAAGCATGTGTTGTCACGGTGGAGGAATTACGAAGCACATTAATTGGACATCATTTCATTTTTAAAAATCAGTTAGTGATGGTGAATGAATGAATGGAAATGCACTGTTGCTGTGTAATCTTGCGGGAAGGTCACTAATGGCATTACGACACTTTATAGGCCTATTATGTGTTTTTTTTCTGGCATAGGGTCATGAGGTCTTATGTCTAACAGCCACTCCGAGACATTTTAATTATGGATGTACACACATCAGGTGATTTGATAATGGAGAAGCGAGTCCTGTCGCTGAAGTCACTGCACGTATTACCCGAGGCGTGAACGTGGGTTGCTGCTTGTCAAATTAAGATGACCAAATAAACCGTGATGAGAAATTGGTTTTAATGAAAAGAACTGCTGAAAAGACTAAAGGCAGGGCGAAAATGTGCGTAGGACGCTGTTGTTGAAAAGCGTTGACGTCGTGTCGCATGCCAATGAGCAGCACTTCCATCATTACACACACAGAGGAAGGCACAGCAGGGAAAAAAACGAGAGGGAGGGAGGGGTGAGAGAGGCAGTCGGAGAATTGATATGCGCCCCTACTGGACATATGGCCACAAATACTCAGCACATACACAAACCCATTTTCAGTGTGATTATACAGAGTAGACCATATCGTGAAATAATGCCTTTTGTAAAAGACCCACATTGAATATTATACCTAAGTAAAAGTGTCTAGGCATGCATCGTATACAATGTACAAAAGCAGATTGTACTTAAGTACTAAATGTAGGTTTACTTATGTTGACTGTCCAGTCTTTAGTTTCCTGGGTTGGTGGCATTAAACTAAAGTAGGGCTATATGTAATGCAAATGCAGTAAAGAGTAAAACATTTGATTTGGACGGTGGTTAGTGACATATAATTAGCACAAAATTGCACCAGCCTTGGTGAAGTGAAAGAATCCATTTATTTATTTTATTTATTTTTAATTTGTTTATGTATTTATTTATTTATGTATTTATTTGTTTATATATTTACTTTTTTTTTTAATGTTTCTTTGTTATAGGCTTATTAGGCTATGTCCCACAGCGAGGAAAGACAAACTACACCCCCTGTATCGGTTGGTCTCTCCACGTCCCCGTCCTTGCGCCAGCTGCCTCTGTGAAACAGTGTGTGGGCGCATGAGTCCCTGGCTTCTCCAAACTTAGTGCAGCCCTTTCGGCAGACCTCGGGGCTCCCGGCCCTTTGTGTGAGCACATGCGCAGAGAAAAGGCGCGCTCTCTCGGAATGATGTCGTTACTGGTCCTTAGTTCGCCTCAGTCCTTATTGGCTCCGCAATTCTGTGGGGATAGTCCTAAAAGAATGCGCGCGCACGCACACACGCACGCGCATGCACACGCATGCACGTACACACACTCACCACACACACACACACACACACACACACACACACACACACACACACACACACACACACACACACACACTCTCACACACACACACTCACACACACACTAGCACATGTTCGACACACAGCCTATGTCCAGACAGTCAATGGGCTGCTTATTGTTTCAGGAATATTCGATAAATATACTGGGACGCTGATGCACGTACTCACAAGGTTATGGACTTCAGATGTGTAGATGAGCGTATGAATCGATCACAGTGGGTTCGCAACTGGTGGTTGTTTTTTACACACACACACACACACACACACACACACACACACACACACACACACACACACACACACACACACACACACACACACACACACACACACACACACACACACACACACATTCTGCGAGGTAACTATATTTCCCTTAATCACAACATTTGCTGCACTTTAGTAATAGTCCCACCACAATGCTATATTATATTGTTGCCCTCCATTGCAGTAGACTACATCCACAAGCAAGGAAACTGGCTCTTTTAATTATGTTATCACACCCTACAAAAAAAAAACAGATATACTCAAATAATTTCCAGCAGATAATGTATTCTTATTTGTTTGAAAGTTTACTAGGGCAAATAAATCGGTCTCCCATGCAATCTGTTTTGAATTACCCCAGCATTAACAACCGAGCAGGGATGCAGCCTTAGCCTGGGTGGGCCGCCGCTGCTGCTGCTGCTGCCACTACTCTCTGTGTTTAAACAAGCTATAAAAATGAATTATTGCCAAACGTACGCCGAGCCTCTTCCTTTTTGGCCCGGCTACGGGGAGTAAGCATATGAACATGTAAGTGGGTTTTTTATTTGTGCACGTTGCGTCACAATTGCTCTCTGTCCGTCTCATTCATGCCACGGCTTGATTTATGAGCCCGCGAAGGCAAACACGGGCTCTGGGGTTGCGCGCCCGGCGCTGCAGCGTCGTGTGCCGTGGACGCATTCCTGCCGGCTAAGTGGTTATAGCCTAACTGCGCCTAAACTCGACAAAAGCTTGGGTGTTTTAAATTTATGCTTATAGGAGGTGTGTTCGTCGTGGGTTTGCTGTTTGTTGTTGCCAGTAGTGTTTTGTTTTTGTGTTTTATAGCCTTACTATTGATATACTAATAGAGCATGCAGCCATTTCCTTGGTTACATTTTTTTTACACCAGTGCAGTGGAATACAACCAAACACAAATATAATCCATTCATTCGTTAATTAGATTTAGAGGATATGATCAGACATCTTTATATTGGCAGATTTGCTAAACTAAAAGCTTTTATTTTTTAAGGCTATATTAGCGTTTCTTTGCACACTGCATAGTCTAACTAACCTGTTCTAAATACACAGTATTTTGTGTGCAATAATATTAAATTTAAATATGTAGACCAAATAACTATGCATAGCCTATAGAAAAGCATACAAGCGAATTTACTCTTTTTTTTATCGTTAAACCCTAGGCCGTAAATAATTATCTCGGTGTCGCTTAATAAATTGGCCTATTGCTCACTTCCATGAGGTCATTTGGTGTTAGTCAATCACATTAAAATCGTAATACTTAAATAACCAATATCAAAGAAAAATAAACAATATAAGGGCAAGAGAAAAAAAGAGACACACGAAAAAGTATTTGTAGCAAGTTAATTGTATTCTAAAAAAAATATCCAAGACATTGGAGCTATACAAAAATAAAACATATCAGGTTCCATTGGCCTAATATTGTAATAGCCTATATTTCACATACACTCAGAATTTCTATTTAATGAGAACAATTTGTAATGGTTACTATATGACCGGTTGTTTTTTTGTTGTTAAATTATATAATGTCTTCCTTACCTTGGTTTAATCTCCATGTTTAATATAATTAATAACTGTTCCGGATATACAAAACCAGAAACAGAACTAACTTTATAGTTAATACCACCACAGCATGGCTGCACCGTCCCTGATGAAACAACGTTTGTTTTTTTTGTTGATTGAATTCACTTAATAGTTTAGATGTTGCAAGTCGATCGTAGTTAGAGACTCCGAGAAAAAATAAAAGCTGTCCGGAGATATGTCCACTGGACTGTCCAGTGGTTCTGACAAGTCTGGCGAAGCTGCATCGGACAGCTGAAGGCAAGAATCCGAAGAGAAAGCTTGGAAGTCGTGCATAGAAAGATCTAGGCTTGCGGGACAGTCACCATTGTCCGGGCCAGATGCAGAGCCGGGGCCTATTGTTGACATGCAGCCCGGAACAGTGGGTGACGGGTTGGAGAAATGTTTCAGATTTTTGTCATTGCTGTTCAGCGGCGACACAGTGAAGCCCGCCGCCTCGCCATTGTGCGGGCCCACATTCTGGAGCTGCTGCGTGGACCCTAGCGGGTTGGGCTGAAAGGAGCAGGTATCTCTCTCCAGCAGGGCCCCGCTGCCGGCGCCGCAGCCCTTCTCGTACATGGAGCCCTCGTCGTCCTCGTCGCTGTGGATGCCGTCCTCGGAGCCGGGCGCCTTGCCCTCCCCGTTGTGGTTGTGGTTCTCCTTGCTGTGGTTCTGACGCTTGTGCTTCATGCGTCGGTTCTGGAACCACACCTTCACCTGCCTCTCGGTGAGGTCCAGCAGGGCCGCGATCTCCACCCGCCTGGGTCTGCACAGATACTTGTTGAAGTGGAACTCCTTCTCCAGCTCCAGCAGCTGTGTGTTGGTGTAGGCTGTCCTCAGTCGCCGGGAGCCCCCTCCTCCTCCTCCGCCGCCGCCGCTCTCCGGGATCTCGGGCGAGCCTATAATAACAACAGCGGCGCCATAAATTAGCAGTGATATTTAAAAGCCAGCGAAAGCACGCGGTCCAGGCTATAAAACACGCTCGGTGTGTGAACTACTTGAAAGGGGTAGTTCACCACTCACTTGGTCACTGCAGCAAAATGGCCGCTGGGTCCACAAACGCCAGCATACGCTTACACATATTCTGTGACTATACTATTTAGGAGCGATCCGCAATGGTTACCACATGTTACGCGCAAAGCAACAAAAATCCGTAAAAACAATTAAAATTGTGTGCTTTAAAGACAATGGTGCATAGAAGTAGAGTGGGGATCTAATGAATGCTCCAGCTGCCCTCCTCGGCAAAAGCACTCCATCACTCTTCATTACTGTCACATATCAAAAAGTCTGGCAATGCTGGGCGGTGAAGGGGCAGCGTTGAAATCAAATAAATCATCGTACAGTAGCTTACAAAACTTCAGCCATAGGTTTGTTTCCATTATTGAACAGCTAAGTTGTCACAAGCAGGAGAGTGCCCTTAGCCATATCCCATTTAGGGGGGACAGGCCTGTACTCTGGGGCTCTAACTTAGCAACAGATAGTTCATAAACACCACACTTTCACCCCACGGTTCCCTTCAAAGTCTATTCTTGTGTTGTTTTACTCCAAAATCACCCACCTTTTGGCGAGAAGCACATAGGTCCATTCGATATCGTGGTGGCGGTGGAAGTTGGCATGTGGTTCTTCTTGGAGGCTTTCTTCTCCCGCATCCACGGGTACTCCGGGGGTAAGGAGGCTGTGGGCAGTGGACTGCATCCATCGGGGCTGTGTCTAGGCCGGCTGTGCCGCGGATGGCTGCCCGGGTTGAGGCTGGGAATGGTCTGCTCAAAAGGAGGAGGAATAAGTGTCGGGCGTGAAAGCGTCGAGCTCTTGATTGATGAACTTTGAAATGAATCACCGACAGGGGGGAAAGATGTCAGGCACTCAGCAAGCGACGGCTGACTATTGATAAAACCGCTCTCTCGCTCGTATTCGTAATTCATCTCCGCTCCCTGAGAGCCGAGGAAAGTTTGCACGCGTATTTTTACAAATGTTGCGGCTCAGTGAGAAAGAGGGAGAAAAAAACATTTAAAAAAATCTCCTCGTCTTTTTTTTTTTCTTTCCTATTTTTCAATGATCACGGCCGTGTGGGGACCGAGCCACTATTAAACTATTGAATTCGTGGAGACAAGGTTGAAATTGGACCGAATTGCCTGTCACATGATTACTTCTGCCCAATGACAATTTAGTGTTTAATCAAAAGAAGCCACTGTCTGCCCTGATTGATCCAAAAAACCCTGGTGAAGACCGCCTCGCTCTGTGGGGACGACTGTTTTTATTTACATCTTTGTCCGCTCAGTTTATCCTCCTCTCGCCTCCCCAGTCCACTCCACTAATCTACAAAATGTTTTAAGAATGGCTGACGCTCGGTAATACTGAGGAGTAGCTTGCGGGGTGCGCGGGCTCGTGCACTCCTCTTTCTCTTATTGTTAGGGAATGGCAGTCGAGAACGCCCCCCACCACACACACACACACACACACACACACACACACACACACACACACACACACACACACACGCACACACACGCACACACACGCACAGACACGCACACACAAATCACACCAGTAGCTTTGCCTCATGCTAAGCCCGCGGCCATTAACCAATCTAGCTATTCGAATAGGCGAGTCGAGCTGAATGCCATGAAATAATCTCTCCGTAAACTTACAGTAGGGATCTCCGACTCGGTGTTAAGTGCCCCTAGTAAGTCTCACTATTCATCTGATGTCTGTGCCCCAAATATAGGTCACGCGGCTGCATGGCGTGCACGCCGAATTAGCGTATTTCTCTCTTAAGACTGAGAGCATGAGATGTGATACGGTCCAGACAGAGACATTGGTCCATATGAAAGCTCAATAACATTGCATCCCAATATCTAGCAGCAACACGTGAAAGACGTACTGATGTTGTCTATAAGCTTTTTTTATGAAATAGCCACTGACCCACAATGCAAACGTGTTATTCAATCATATATAGCGTTATGTGAATACACCCAATTCTGTAACTACACCACATGTCGTAATACATGTGTAATTATCACAACATCGCTTCTATGACACAAATGGAGGTCCATTTTCTCTGAATATTATACAACCGCAGCAGGCTTCTTTGGTCTGCATGACAATTGAGGGCTCTGACTCAGGCGAGGTCGATGGCAAAAGGTGTAGGTATAGGTATAACAAACGTCTACTGAGCCATGTGTGTAATCTGGACCCGAAACAACCATTTAGAAACACTTGTATTTAAAATAGATTGTAATGCTGATGGAGATTGTCTTTACCTATTCCACCTAGTCGCGTTTGGTGTTAAGGCCGCCCACATCATAATCCGTGAAAGCCACAGCTTGGGATGTTTTTTCGTCAAGTATTTTTGTTTTTTTTGTTTTGTTTTTGTCCACCAAAAAAAAAAAGCTTAACCAGTGAGTGGGAAAAGGGGGAAAGGAAGAGGAGAGGTAGGCCTCGTCCAGTTTATTGCTTATATACCAAACAAAGAGTCCTGGAAGCCTGCACGCGATCAATCTTACTCGCCAAAAGGTCTGACAGCTCGGTGCCCTCAGAACACATTTAAGGCTTCTAACTCTCCCTCGGATCAAATGCAGCCAGGAAGTAGCCAGAAACACTGGTCACTCAGATTAGACCCAGTCTCTGTTCTCAGTTAATAGGCAGGCTTATAGCTGGAGGGACATCTTTCAAAAAATGCATACAGAAAAATATAATAATCGAACGACCCTGGCGCAAGGATTTACCTAGTGACGAGCTACGGTGCGCACACGGTAGGTGAAGCAGAAACGGTGCTTTGCATTGGCAGTGTAGGTCCTTTTTTGCGATTTCGTTGCTGTTTTCTTTTCTTCTGCTTTTCGTTTACTCCGTGGTGGTGATTTTATGGCATGTGGTGGTTTATTTTGGGGTTTGGATAAAGCAGCGTTAGGAATTGCAGCCTTTGTGTGCAAGGAGAGGGAGTGGGTGGTGGCATTCTGTGGATTCATGGTCGGCCTACACAGTTCGCCTTACAACGTTTTGGACAATTATAAGTGAAGGGGAATGAGATCAAATACATAAATGTTCAGTATAATTGTATTTCTGCGTGTAACATATGGGTTAGATATCGCTGTTTTGTTGTATTGGCGTGCTTAACCGTGTGTGTGTGTGCATGTTGGATCCAGATTTGGTCATATACATCATCTCCTTTCACAGGCACACCATGGTTCAATTGTTCTAGGTTCCCCTGCTAACCATATGTTAGGGGCAGTAATGTTCATGCCCTGCAATATCAATCATTTTCAACTGAGAACAGTCGTTACATCAAATGATGAGCAAGCCAAAGTGGAAAATATAACAACACATTTTAAACATAATTCAAACATAAACATAATTCAAAAGGCCTGAGTAAAGGACGAAAGAAGCGAGGTCATGCCATTTGGAAATAATTAGCTGCGTAATTTAGTAGCCCCACAAAACAAGCACAATTCTGAACGAATAGAAATGTTTTGGCACACATGCTACATTTGGAAAATGCTGTAGAGTCGCCCTTTTCTTGTACAGCCTATTGGAGTAGCATTGCCCTAAAATATGCTCCATTTGAATGGTGGACCACAGCTGATTGTTTTGCTGTAACATTGTTGATGGATTTCAAATGAGATGCAGTTTTCTGCATTTACGCTGGAATCGACAAAATAATGAAGTAAACGGCGGTAGAGTGAGTCTTTGCAGCGCGTCAGACATTTCATTGACGGCTGTAGACGTTTCCTTTTTTAATATCATTTCTCATTATGCTTCTTGTCTTCTTGCAGATATTCCAGATGGACCTGGGAACGTTTTTGGATGAGCCCACGCAGTTAACAATCCGGAGTGAAGGCTACACGAGTGTTTTAAAGAGCTGAAGAATGGCTAAACATTGTTCTGTGGATGTAGAACCTGTATTCATTTCAACCAAATAAACCAAATAAATAAACGTTTGTTTTATACACGCGTGCAAAGTCGTTCCCATATTTGAAATATGCCATAGCCATCGTTGTGTTGTTTTAGCTTTTTCTGCTCAACATTATAGAAATACCTTAACCTTAATTGTGAGCTACCTTTGTCGGTCTCCATATTTTTATATTAAATATTCAAATTAGGCTATTATTTTCGATATTTATACATATTTTAATGCGTGCATTTGTGTTTTGATGGTTTACATTGTCACCTATTTAATTTTAAAATGAAGCTAAAATGTCACGGTAACGTGTCACATTAAAACTGAAGATAATCTATATTTATTTCTTAATTCATTTATTTATTTATTCAAACTGGAGCAGCATGGAATGTTTGAAATAAAAAAGAGGATATTTATTTCTCTCTGTTCAAATAAAAGAAATTGTTCATGTATAACTCTTTCCACCCTTATTGCATGATTGATTGATTTTACATTCTTAGAGAAAATAAAAAAAACTCCTGCAAGAAACAAAAAAAACGCACGCACGCCTACGCACACACTCATGCAAGCGCGCGCGTGCACACCCACACACCCACCCACACCCACACACACACACACACACACACACACACACACACACACACACACACACACACACACACACACACACAACCATAGCAGCGACCATAAAGTAGTCTGGTGCTGAGTAACTTAATGGAAACTACAGGTAGGCCTATGCATTGGGACGGATCGCTATACGCTCAATCACATCCTCCAAATAATACTAAACTATGCTATTTTTCAAATAAAAAAATAAATAACATAAGAAGGTCCATATGAACAACACAAGCTGGGAGGGGATGGGGTCGTGTGTAAGCAAGACCCTCCTTCTGAAAATGTAGGATCATTCATCGTGAACCCGGCTCGTGGTTCCCGATAATCCTTCCACACGTGCAATAAAATGCAAAACACAATTTCTTCAAATGCGGATAAATAAAACGACGGACAGATTCACATTAAAAAAGAATAGCATACAAAAAAATGTTGATAATACCCTGTTTGATTGTTGATTTTAAAACAACAACGGCAAAAGATTAAATAGGCGTATGTATATAATGTTGCGCCCCCCCCCCCCCCCTCTCCACACCCATCCACCCACTGCACAAATAATGCTTTTGTGGAACAATGACACAAGCAAATAGAGACGAATTCAAGCAAGCGTGATTATTTTTCCTAAGCTATTTCACACACACAAAAAGAAAACATAGAAAAATAAACTAAAGCAGAGAGAAAGAGGAAGCCACAAGGAGGTTGTTGAGAAAGAAATACATTTTTTTTGTTTTGTTTCTGGAAGTAGCCTATAAGACAATGGGGGCGGGCTGAGCCACACCGCTACAGATGCGTCAGTTTGGGCGCTTCCTGAATTCTTCCCTGAGAATAGTGCGGCGTAAGGTCTGTGTATGTCGGGTTCGGGTCGCACACTCCGTGGTGGTGACTGTTGGTGCCCATTGTGATTGCTCCGTTATAGTCCATGTTTGCGGACGGCGGGTGCGAGAGGTGTGTCAGGCCGAACACGGAGGGCCCGGAGTTGGACATTGAGTCGATGTAGCCTCCGCCGCCGACGTACACGGGGCTGCTCTGCATGTGCGTCCCGTAGTTGCCATTGCCTTGGAGAGGGTGCGCGTCATACTCGGGCGTGGCCGAGTCCGTGCCCGCATACCTCTTCTGGGAGGGCGGGCAGTTGTTCAGAGAGCTGTTCAAAGCGGGGGGATATGACGTCGCGATGCCGTACGCGTTTTGGTGGGGTTTGTTGTACGACGTGGGCGACTGGGATTCATAAGGTACACTGTTGACAAGAGAATGCATAGAGTTGAGGTATCCTCCTCCTCCACCTCCTCCTCCGCCACTGGCGGAGCCCGGGCCAACGGGGCTGCGCGGGGACTGTCCGCCAGGGGAGGGCATCATCCCCACCCCCTTCTGATCCTTCTTGTATTTCATCCTGCGGTTCTGGAACCAAATTTTGATCTGCCTCTCGGTGAGGCTGAGCAGGTTGGCCATCTCCACCCTCCGCGGCCGACAGAGGTAGCGGTTGAAGTGGAACTCCTTCTCCAGCTCCACCAGCTGGGCGCTGGTGTAAGCTGTCCGCGCCCTCTTCGACGCCGCCGACCCCGGTGGACTCTTGTCTCCGGGGCAACTCTCTACTGTTGATGGAGGTTGGGGGGGGGGGGGGGGGGGGGGTGAGAGGATGTTAGTCAATAATACATTACACCCACCATACTAGCGCGCACACGCACGCTCACACGCGCACGCACGCACACACACACACACACACACACACAGAAGAACATACAGAGAGGAGGGTATTAGAAGTGTGGGGCGCAGAGAAATGGATCATATAGTTCGCAGATAAATACACTCTGCTTGATTACTCAAACAGAACCTGAATCATCTGAGTGTGTGTGTTTGTGTGCGTGTGTGTGCGTGTGTGGGCTTGCGCATTAGTACCATCATGAGGTTTTGAAAAATTATCTTCCTGCTGTTAAACACCGTGGTTATCTACAGGGTGCCACTAAGCCAATTAACAATTAAAATATAGTCCGCGTGGAAGGGCTTCCTTCACGTGCACACTAATCACACATCAGCAAAGATACACCCGACACCGCCACAAACTGTAGCCTACACAATTCGCCACGAACAAAACATGACCTCAAAAAAAGCCACTTGGAAGCTATTTGACCCTCATCTCTCCCGGTTGCCCATGGTGGTAGCGCGCGTGTAATGGGAACACATACGTTATGTATTCCTCAGGGTGCACAAAGTTAGCTCCCATTGCTCGCAACGGATAAGCCTCACCTTCCAGGAGGCTGGAAAGTGGCTGCAAGAGCGGAGAGGTGTTAGTATGTGGCAGGCTGCCAAGCCCTAATACATTTTTACCGGCCGCTGTGCAAAATAAATGCACCATGATATGCCATAACTCGTCTGCTTTTTTCTTTTCTTTCTTTCTTTTTTTTTTTTTTTTTAAAAGAAGGGGGGTAGTGAATCTTACGAGAAGGTGGGCTGTGGGTTAATGCATCCTATTCGACATTTATTACAATTACTTAGGCATTATTAGGCCTACATCGATTAATAGGCTACCAATTAATCTTCGATACATTTTGTATTGCTCAACTGCGTAATGCACTCATATGGGTAAGATGCTGTAGCCTAAGCCGTGAAGACGGATTGGACTAATATTATAAGGGCAAACTGGATTTCATGTATTGTTCAAGGTAGCTACTAGCAAGGTAGGTTCATACCTGCGAAAAGTTACACCAATCGCCTCGCTCTGATGACGTCACAGCACGTTTGAAACCCAAAATCTGTGCTCTTATAAGCCAATACAAATTTCCACACATTTCCCATTCCCAACTCCACAGCCACGCGATAACAGATGAGGGGGTCGTGGGAATCTATCTGTGGACTGAAGGCTCCGTGTGTAAACAAGTGCCAACCGCCCCCACTCAGCAGGACCTCTACAAATGAAAATGAACACGACAACTGTTTTGTGTATTTATTGACACGCGGGTGTGTGTGTGTGTGTGTGTGTGTGTGTGTGTGTGTGTGTGTGTGTATGTGTGTGTGTGTGTGTGTGTGTGTGTGTGTGTGTGTGTGTGTGTGTGTGGGGGGGGGGGGGGGTACTGTTTTGTGTATTTATTGACACGCGGGTGTGTGTGTGTGTGTGTGTGTGTGTGTGTGTGTGTGTGGGGGGGGGGGGGGGTACTGTAAGAGCAGGTCAAGTACAGGACAGAGCAAATGGGAGTAATTGGGCCCAGATTGAAAATCACTAGGCCTATAGCAAAAATCACTAATCCTGAATCATATCAATAGTTTTGCATGCAGAATGCAAATTTGAAAAATAACTACTCAAATGGTGTTAGTGTGTTTGTTTCTCCTTTCATACAGTAGGCCTATCTCTGTATAAGGCGGCTCTGAGCCGCTTTTATACAGAGATCCTGCAATATTGGCGTAAAGAAGATCCGTCACAGCATTGTGTTGATGCGTAATGTTACAATGGCGGATTTGTGCGAGCAACATGTTCGTGCGATCAGATCAAACGTTGGACAAGAAATTGAAGAAAAAATAGTCTTGGTGAATGGTTCTTGGCAAATTCGGTTCGGTTCCTGGTCAAGAACGTGAATGAAAGAAGATAGACCACAAGGACCCGTGTCCTGGGCTAATGTCCTCAGCAGTTTTGCTGAAGATGATTGGCGGAGTCGAAACGTCACACCCCTGTCCCCGAAATTCCCGTTCACCCTTCTTATACAGACGTCGATTCGGCTCCGTTGCTACCCACCGACCTACCGACATAAAGGCGGAACAACGATGCCCCCCTATTTCTTGTGTGTACCTTTAATACAGAATGCGAGGCGGAATTAACGCCCAACATTCCTGTGTAAAATGGTGTGTTTGTGTGTGTGTGTGTGTGTGTGTGTGTGTGTGTGTGTGTGCGCGCGCGCGCGCTCGTGCCTGCGTATGCGTGCGTGTGTGAGCCATCCCCAGTTTGTACACATTGTGTTTGTGTGTGTGTGAGAGCCATCCCCAATTAGTACACATTGTGTGTGTGTGTGTGTGTTTGTCATGTAGACCAGGTGTAGGGCCTACCTGAACTGGTGCTACTGGTGGGTTTCTGCTTGGTGTTCTGGCGGGATTCCTTCATCCAGGGAAAGATGTGCTTGCTGCGTGCCGATGACGTCGGCGAACCATTCTTTACACAGGGTGGCTGGTTGGACCCGTTGCTCGTGTTTTGGGCGATAGCACCGGGAGATTGTGGGGGAGGAGGTGGCCCTGACGCCGAAACCTGTGCTTGATTGCTTTCGGGATGTACCGTGGACTGTGCCGCCTGAATGGCGGTGGTTCTGTCACAGCTCTCCGCCATCTCCCCCTGTTTCTGCAGGGCCACGGAGCCGTCGGGAGACTGCAGGGAGCATGCAGGTCGATGGTACTCACTTTCCACATGAGAAGCCCGGGGATATTGGACTTGATTGGCATCATAACTGAAGCCATTTGCGCTTTGATACGGGTAGCCAGTGTAAATTGCGGAGCTGTCGTAGTAGGTTGCCTTTTGCATCTCGCCGTTTCCCAATATTTATTTCAGAAACTGACAGGGTCTTGACACCCTTGTAGAATAACATTGGCACCCTGTGATCACGTGACGCCTCTCCGCCAATGGCCTCCTCGGGTGAACCTAGGGTTACAAGAAGCACTGTGAGGAGAAGAAATGGTGGCGATCCATCTTACTTTTCAATACAGGCATGACACGGGAGACTATGGAGGCAAGATAGGGCCAACAGCCCAGTAGACTATTACCGTTTACCTTATGGCTTAAACAGGGCACAAAGGCATGCACTAACCTTGCATTACCATCTGTGCCACGCATTAATACAACGTTTTCAATAAAAAAATTATTTTTAAACGAATAGCCTATTAAACCTAAGAACAACATTGCAAACATTTTTTGTTTGAATGCTACCCAAATGCAAACACAGTGTAATCAATCGCTGGATAATCTTGTTCGTAATAATGTAAAAAAAAACAATTACATACATAAAAGGCCTAACCCATGAATAATTAATGAAAATGAATAGGCTGTAGTGCTGATAACGATGCAGCCTATTATTTGATCTCCATCAACTTTTATGAATGGGACGCATGTTTGAAGACGCATGATGTCGCAGCGTTTTGTTATACCGCACATGCAATTTACGCACGGGTTATTATTATTTGTAACTACAAACCAAACGGCCAATGGTGACAACAACAAAAAACACAGCGCGGTTCTCTGGTTGCACGACCACCTGGCGCGAAGCATAAACACTCCCAAATATCTTCTATTGTTCTTTGCGCAGATAGCCTAGGTGCACGCGCCGTAACGAAACCGGAAAAACCGGGCCGCAACCGGTGCGTCCACGCGGTCCACAGTATCAACTTTTCCCTTGTAGCCTCATAACGATAGCTGCCCGTGCGGTTTTCCGGTGGCAGTGGCCACTCTCAGTGATATATGGGGGTCACTGGACCGAGACAGCTCGCACGGAAAGAGCGGTCCCGGTAACCAGCCAGGATTTGTGTTCAAACAGAGAAACTATAGGGATGCCCAACTAACCTGCCCGTAAAGGACCCTAATAACTAACTATAAGCCTATCTATTCATAATATCCATATACGGTATATATTTTTTATTTTATTGAAGAAAGGACTGTTAATCTTGATCGACATTACCTTACATTATTTCTTTGAAAGCAGGATATTCCACTATGCCTATTTGAATAGATATCGTCCCCACCAACAGCAGAATAGGGTACACATACCTAACAGACCCACATCATCAAACCAATAATACATAATACATCATAATAACGGCCTACTTCTAGACTTTTAAATCTACTCGACCTATAGCCGATAATACTAGGCTACTACTATACTACTACTACTACTACTACTACTACTACTACTACTACTACTACTACTACTAGGCTACTACTACTACTGCTACTACTATGGTAGCCTATACATACTACTGTTAGGTCTGCAAATACCAAGAAAACTAGCCTAGTGAGAATTATAACAATAATAATAATAATTATTATAATAATAATATGGAGAACATCGTTAAAGGCCCATATATCCGGATTTGTTACAAGTCAAAGAGGCCTATTAATTTTATGTTAGATATAAGCCAGAAATATGCTAGATTATTATCATATAGGCCTATTTCTAAAATAAAAACATGCTACCATATAATCGACAGGTAAAGATACAGGCTAAATAACCCTAATCTCCAAAAATGTAAAAGATAAAACTCGTAGAGGTTGGCCCACCGATAATGGGCTACTTAGTCAGCATTACATTAACAAATGGCATTATTGTACAATTACGACTGTCAGTCAGTAGGCCTACTCGGTTTGCAAGAGTATGTAATCTTATATTTTAAATGTAAAAGTGGCAATGTCCACAACATATTGGCGTTGAAGCTTCAAACGACAAATCTGTACAAATTCAAACCCATTTTCCGCCGTGCGCCAGGTAGGCTTATCCGCTGTGTGCAAATTGAACGCAGGGCTAAATCGGCTCCACAAAGGATGATCGGGAATTGATACCGGGAAATATGTAACAAAAAAAAAATCTTTCCTCAAAAAACAAAAGAAACACAAAAGACAGACGAGCTCTCTGTGCGCTCCACGGTCCACGCGAGAGAAATCCGCCTGCTTTGCCTGACTGTGTGTGTGAACTCTTCCTGAACCGAGATGTAAGTCATACGGTGATAAATCACCGCAAGACACACAAACTCATGCCATTTACAACCGAGGGAGCCTATTCCTGGCCTGCTTACCTTATCCTCTGACGACGAATGCAGAGCACGCCGCGATAATTTCTCATTCAGCGACGAAATCGATCAAAGCGGTAATCCAGATAAAAGTTTAGGTAAATGCAGCTGGGTTGAACAGCAACAGACTGCGCCCCGTAGACCATGCATTGGCCACCACAACACACACACACACACACACACACAAAAAGGAGAGAGAACCAGAAGGACTCCTCGTGCAGGAGAAACGAAATCCTTTCTCCTTTTCCTTTTTTTTTCTTCTCCTCCTTCTCCTATTTGACGTGGATGGGTAAACTGAGATTACGAAAGCAGGCGTGAGCACTCAGGTCACGATGATAAGCGCTATCTGCCCCTGACGATTGAACTTATCACATGCTCGAGCTATACCCGGGCTTCATACACATATTAAACGTAGCCAGGGCTAGGCTGGACTATGTCGTCGTTCACAGGTCCACCATGCATTCACCAGTGAACTCCCCCGAACCATAGCGTCACCATAGACAAGAAAAATTATGCAAATTAAGCAGCGCCAAAGCTGTGTTCAAATCAAGTGACTGCCTCTCCACACCCACTAAATCAGCCAGTGTATGTGAAAAAAACACAATACACACGAGCCGGTTACAAATATTTGCTTTCTTTTCATTTAATGCTCTGCTTGGAAATATTATGGCACGCCAGTGTATAGTGCAGTGTGGAGCCACCGCTGAGAAGGGTTTCCCAGGGATTAAACAGAGCCCCCTATTCAGCGATTAATCATTAACCAACCACTCCGAGACACTCCTCTATCCTTCTTTTCAGACACAAAAATGGGCTTTAATGGACACCGTCGCATCTAGTTTTTTTTTTTTTTTGGTGGGGTGGGGGGAATACTTTAATCGGATTGCAAACACCCCAAAAAAACGATAAGGGTCTCCCAGGAAACAAACAAGGTGAATGAAAACTATTTTATTTCCTGATACGAAAACGACGACGGCTACCGTGTTTCATAAGGCGGACGGAGGAGCACGCTCAGCGAGGTATGGGAGAGAGCGAGGGGAGCCGACAGCAGGGAAATCCCTCTGCATGTTAATGGTGTCTTTTGTAGACCAAAGGGGGGGGGAGAAAAAAAATAAAAAAAACAAGATTTATGTCCTCTCGCTTCTTCTGGCTGTAAACACGTCAGTGGCTCCTTCTAGTTTTCGTTTGAGGCTGCGGGACCGAGACACGACGACACAATTAAAAAAGTAGAGCAACACCAGCGGCGTGGGAGGGCGAGTGGGACAAAAAATTCACGCATTAGGATTTTTTTTTTAGTCAACGTGGCTTTTCTTTTCTAAACAGGAGTACGGGGGCATTTGTATAATTATTGACTCCGTTGTCTTTTGGCGAAACGCTGAGTCGCGTTACTCTTTAAAGTCACTGGGCCTGAGGGTTAAATGTCAACGAGTTAGTGGGTTGGCGTTGCTGGGGCTTAATAATAAGACACGACACTTTAGCCTTATGCTGAAATGTAAATGCAAAACAACAACAAAAAAAGTGGTGGCTCGAGTTGGAAATAGCTATATAACTATATTTGGGGAAGACCATATGATAGTCCGAGAAAGTGTTTCCGAAGGAGTAAGGCGCCCGCTCTAAGAGGTACGATTCCCTTCGTCATTTTTATAGTGATAAATTGCGCGACAAAGACAAGTGGACGAGAAGGAATAATTGCTATCAGCCTCCTCGTATTGCTGCTGCTTCTGCTGCTGCTGCGAGTCAATGTGAAATGCTTAGGCCGCGTGTCTCTCCTTGTGAGTGCCTTGGCGGGTTATTAGAAATTGAATAAGGATATTATCACCGAGCATTAATAACTAAAATCGATACAGATATAGAGGCATGGCATGTGGACTTACCGACGGCTAAGCAGGCTCTCCTGACGACCGTACAAGGGCCTGCGTTCACCTCGGCAGTATTCTGAAATTAAGAAACAGAGCACATTAAAAACACATGACACACAAACACCTAACATTGTTTAATATGTGCGTTAATATGAGTAATATTATTTATGTAATTTGGGGTTTAAAATGATTCCTCATTTGTGGATCCACAAGCTTGAAAGAAGATTGGGCCTGTACATCAGGCAAATCACATATATAGGTCAACGGCCTACTATTTGTATATTGAGTTTAATCAGGCCTACACATCAATAGTGTGTTAATTCTAATAAAATACACTAAGCAATTCATTAGCCCCATGGATTAGCTTTTATTATTGCAGTTGTGGTTGCTAAAGTAGTCGAATTAATCTGTTGTATCAGTGCAATAACAATGACAAGTAACTATTTATAAATCACGAGTCTCTAAAGCAATGGCCATCTCGTTTAAAACATACACATACGCGTCCAATGCATAGCCTACGGATAATAGGCTACAGCACCTGAATACAATCTTAACATCGGAGTGAAATTAACTCACAATTCAGCTCGTGCTTATTAATTATCAGGATTATTTTATCAGTGTTTTTCCCTGTTTCTTGTATTTTTCTACCACTACGCTGGAAACGGATCGAATAGTCATTAGCCCTCACGCAGCGGCTTCCCTAAGTCCCATTGCCCATAAATCACCGGCGAGCGTCGTGACCTCGGCGCGGCCGCGCGGTCCTAGATGGCACTCCGTCTTCCATTATATCCTCGTTTCCCTTCGCCGAGCGACACAATCCCACTGCTTTCCCCTTACTTTTTTAAGTAGCTCGCCTTGATTTATCATTTACTCAACAAATTCCGCGTAAAGAAAACACAATGATTGCACATGTATAGGACAACTTTAAGGCCTTGCAGGACAGGAACATTGTAGGACAGGCGTTTTAATGAATGCTTTGCCCGAGTTCATTTACAAACACAATGCGGGTTAATTTATTGTTCTTAAATTGCACATTAAAAAATGAGAATTAGAAGTAGCACAATTAAGAAGTAAGAAGTGATATATATTTTTTATTATAATTCAGCTCATTGTGCATGCAATACAAGTCATTGGCAATTCTGTTCACATTTAGAGTAAGCGGTACATTTTAGAGGACTATTTATATATGTGTTTTGTAAATCACCGATACCTGCAGATAGTAGGATATTAATAGCTTTCTATTACGGCTCCTTTTCCAGCCAGGCGAGAAGCCGGTACTGTTTTTTACTGACCCCAACCTCGCGCGGCAATAACTCACGACAATAATGAACAATCGGCGGAAATACCTCAAAATAAAATCCATCCTCCCAACGAATGGACTCTGATTTTGTCCTCATGGAAAAACATATCCGTCCGTAAAAGCAGTAGGCTATAATACCATCCACAAAACCGTGATCCTTACTATAGATCTTCCTTTCTCCCTATCTTTCTATTTCTCTCGATTAAAACTACAAAGCCCCGACCCCCCTCGCGGAAAGTGGGGGTAACTCGCTTATAATCAGCATCATATGCCTGGACCGAGACAACGGTTTTCTTCCCGGTGCCATAACACGGCACAGTATTATGCGCCCGCTCACGTGACGCAACGTCAACTTAAATCCCTTTTATTTGAGTCCGTGAATCATTAATGGAGGCAGTCATTGCCCCCGAGGAGAAACGGATCCGTTTGGACGGAGAAAAAAGAGGGTTACATGACATTACAATGTATCTGGCAGAGGAGCAGGTCTCTCGCAGAGAAGCAGCTTTTCCACATGTCGCCCATTCAGAGGAGAGGGTGTTCTGTCAGTTTTAAAGTGCCATATATTTACTGGCCATTAGCGCTAAGTGAGCTTAGTGGTCTATACCTGCTATGTTGAGCTTAAACGCAGCCGCAGCGACCGGGCTTTTGGAGTAGGAGCAGGACGTTTCGCGGCGAGGTGAAACAATTCGCACTGAGGAAGATTGAGAGGATTTTACCTTCCAAAACATCCCTTTAGGGTGCCCTAATTAGGGTAGCCCATACTACAACATCTCCTCTTTAGGACCTACAGTGGAAAAGCCCGAAGCGAGTAGCCTACTCAATGCTGCCCCCGCTCTTTACTCTTGAGTTATGCTATAGCACCCCGTGTGTCTCAGTTACCGCCATGCGTGATGTGGACGCATTATAACTCACAGCACAATAGCGTTACCTGTTCTGTCTTCTGAGGAGACGCGTGCGCCGCGGTGGTCCTAAGTGGTACATGTACCTGAGACGACCCGACGGTTAGTCCGTGACCCTACAGATTACAACACGGATCGCCATTCAACCCACATTGACTTGCTTGTTTCCTATGATCAGTTGAGTGATGTAGTTGCCTAGTAAATTATAGGGTTTAGCAAAGGGGGATGGAGGGCCAGTAGGCTACTGGGAGTAGGCCATAAGGTAACTAAAGCGATCATATATTGTACGATATGTAGGCCTAACTTAGCCATAGCTATACGAGTCTGCCATGGCAATTGATATAAGGTTTTTTTGTTTGTATTATTTTTTTATTTGACCTCTTGGATAAATGTTTTGACCTACATAGCTTCTCAAGATATTGCTAAAACTTATGACCGGAAGAGCACTCTTTCTTTCCCTGCAACGTTTGGCGCTTATTTCCCGTCAACATGGAGTTGCGGGCGTGGAAAAGACCAGCCACAACTATTAATCATTCTGGGCGGACATGAACATCATCCCACACCCACACCAGCCTTTGTCTTCACAAACTACAAGTTGAGCAGTAAACTTTTAAAGGCACGGGCTGGAGAAGAGCATATCTTTCAATGCACCATGCAAATAATATTATGGGCGAGAGCACCGCATGCGTAATAGCGTTACAATTTAGATAGTTTACGCGGTGCTTAATTATGTTATGGGGCAGGCTATTTGAATGTCTTTATTACGTTTGCACTTTGTTGTAGTTGTTTTATTTTATAATTGTACTTTCTTTTTCTTTTTTAACGGCGATTATTCAAACTGTTCTTGTTTATCCAGGATCGTCCACCATTCCAACAGGAAAGTTTGAGTATGCTGGAGGCGCTGGAGAATGTTTGGCGGACTGAGCGCAGGACAGAAAGCAGACCCCCCCACTCCCACGCAGCCTTTCGCCACCGCACCTGAACTTTTCCCTGACCCGGGCAGAGACAACCAGAGACGAGTGTGAAGTTATTCGGAGTTTAAAATGCCAGAAGTTGTGGAAAAGCAGGCACTTAAGTCTGTCACGGATATTGTTGTGTATCTTCTCACGACCTTATAAGCATAGGCCTGTAAGACCCATAAGACACAGGCCCTTACTGGCTAATATTGTTTGAACGGTATTGTTTGAACGTTTATAATATGTATCCGTTGTTTGAATAGAGAGAGATATGCAATCGCAAATGCATATTTGCTGACAACTAAGGGGAATTAAAGGCGTACACCTCTCGTCACCGTTCTCCTTTTGGATGGCGGCCAGAGAGCGGTACATATCTCCCCACAATGTTGACATTCGGAGGTCTAACGAGTAGGCTTAGGTTACCGACAAACTCCACCAAAGATAAATGCTACACGAAGGTTTATAACCGTCAACATCAGGGCTAATGTGCAATTCAACAGTTGATCTTGCGCACTTGTTCCCTGTTTCAGGACAGAATGAGAGTTTGAATGCGTTCCAATGCTTGAAATGTGAGTAGTTCATGGTGGTGGATTGTTTTACTAGTTTCAATAAAGAGTCAATTTTTGTTTGCATTGTTTGTGTTGTAATAACTCTCTTTTTTTCTATTTCAAAACTACAGAAACTATACTAAATTAGACAACTAGAATTACAATTGGCCTACTGTATAATAATAGCTAATAACAGGCTAAGCAAACATACTGAAAAAATATTATTAATAATAATAAAATACACATCATTATAATCATAATAAATAACACAAATCATAATAATTATAATAACAATACCACCAATAATCTGACTAAAGACGTTGTTAATGTTTAACCTCCGACTTGATTGTCTTTTGCCCCTCAGGTTGTCAAGCCTTTCAGCTGCGTCGACAACGTAGTAAAACACAAAAGACTCCTCACATCGTTCATGGTACTTTAAACTAACTCGGCTATTAACTGTTCAAGTTTTAAGACAAAGTTACACATAAATCATGTATAAGTTATAATCTTAGCCTATAAGGTATAGCCTACTAATGAGGCGAAAGAGCTTCACTTTATTTTTTTATTTTTTTACTTTTAAGTTAAAATGTGTTCTTAACCTAATAGACTCCCTATTTGTTTAAATTTAACCTATTCTCAGCTGATACATGTTTTAGCTTTTGAATCAATAGGCTATATCAATAGATTGGTTGGCACATAGTGGTTTATTTAGGCATTTTTCTTAATGATATACTATATTAAGAGCCTTATATTTATTAGAATGTACATATTTTGCGTTCAACCGACCGTTTACATTTTTGTCTCTTTGTTTTTGGTATTACCACTGAGCAAATCAGCAGGCTATACCAGACAGTGTTGTACATTGTTCAATCATGTATAATCACGCAGACACTTGCTAAGCACCCAAAACATGTATTATTAAAAGTCGTGTTTATACTTTTTTTTCATAATGGGAACATAAATGGTTAGTCGCCCGGAAGAAATTAATGAAGGTGCGGCGGTCATAGCACACACACACACCACATCACAAAAAGTCTATAGTTTTTTTTTTTTGGTTTCTTTTTGTTTGTTTTCATTTTACACACGATTGCTTAGTCACCAGAGAGGGGCTGTCTTACGCCAGGTAGGCCAAAACTACAGAAATGTGAAATCCCAAAGGAATTACAGAGAACCAGATACATACTCACACAGAGTCACGAAGGGTTCTTCACCAGGAAGGAATAACGTAGAGCTTATCGCCAGAAATGTATCTCGCACACTGCTGAGGATCACGTCAAATGGAAATACGGGAGAATTTCATATCTATTTCTGACCCGAGGGCATTCATTATTCAACGAGTCACGTGGGTGAGGGAATTAAAATTTCAGAACCCTGGAAGTGACCTCCACTCTTGAATAAAATGAGGGGAAATCTTGAATTTAACTAGTTCGACATCTTGAAAGGTTGCTTAAAATGGGTGCCAATCAGGTCAAACGCCATTTTTTTGCACATACCTACAACTATGTCTGTGCGCAAAGTATGCCCTGAGTGATTGTGACAATAGTAGGTAAAAAGTCAGTGGCCATTATATGACGATTTCATATATATGGACTTAAGAATCAATGTAAATGACTTAGCTGTGCGCACACATAGGCAAAATGGTTGTTTTATGGCCTATCCAAATTTTCAATTAGTGCAAGTTAATAGGAAAGCTATAGCCTTCATATAATACAGATACATTAACTAAAAAAGGGCTGGAATTCATACCAACATGTTATACATTTTGTTGTTGCATGTATCCTGGCGATTAGGCCATGGTAAACCACTTCAGTAACACTGCTGTAAAGAAATGTATAAAAGAAAATTGAAAACGTTTAGTAGATATAGAAGTCACACTACAGGTCACACTATAGGTCTACACATTTTTCCAGCGCATTGTTTCTGGGCAAACACGAAATGAAAAAAGCCAAAGTGGTGTTACACTGATGTATGATCTGAACATTGTGCGTGTCTTAAGGTCAGGGGTCAGGAGAAGGGCTGCGCGCCGGTGATTGGTCAGTGACGGCTGTGTCCTCTGGTTGAACTTCCTATTGTTTGGATGTAGCAGGTAGCAAACAACAGTTACACATTGGTTCACTTATGTGTGGTATGGACTTTACTTCTAAAAAAAATAAAAACTATGTGTTTGGTGCATTTCTGTAAATACTTTGTATGTTTAGACCTAAAGCGAGTCGTATAAATCACACCTCAAAACGGTTTCTGCAATAAGACCAAATCAATTATTCTATAACGAGTACCATTCAATAATTTATTCGATGAAAACTTTTATAAACGTTGATACTAATAATGAAGTGGTGACAGATATTGCTACAAAAAACTGACAGAAAAAAGACAACATTCGGGTGATCAAGCAATTGCGTATGGCCTCTGATAAAACAATTCTTCCGTGGCTGTATTTGAAAAACATAGTAACCCTTCTTAATGATTGAAATGAAATAGACACAGTTTAAAGTAGCAAATAATATCAATTGCTTTTTTTTAATACCCCTACAAAAAATCACAAACTGACTACAAAACACCAAAGGTGATAAAACTGACGGACGATGCCCTAACACTAAATAAAAAAACAATGCGAAAAAATATATTATCCTATGCAATTGGCCCGTGTATTATTCATCAGCAATTCAATGTTCGTTATCTCTATATGCAGATTTTTCAAGCCATATCATTCAGTGAAGTATATATTTATTTCACAAGAACAGCTATTTAGCCTACATTACAACGACAATTATTTAGACAGAACATACAGATATTCACAGTTTAGAACACAGCACGACATGTGGTACACTATCACGAATTTAACTAGAACGACAAACATAATTCTAAAGACAAAATGTTATTTTCATTGTGCCTTCTTAGTGATTTGTCTATATACATCAGATGTAAAAGTCACCTGGGCTACATTCAACAGTAAACCAACACACTCTCTCTCACTCTCTCTCTCTCTCTCACACACACACACACACACGCACACACACACTCTCACACACAGACAAAAAAAACTACAATGTTACTCTGCATGACCTAGAGATTTGCTATATATCTTTCAAGTATATTAGACTTTTCCATGAGCAATAAAAAAAATGATAATACTGATTACAAAAATGACTTACGTTTTCCTCACTTCATTTACACTGTATATTAACCCAAGTCCTAGCTTTGAACGTGCGTTCCCCATTTTTGTATCATAATAATAAACAAATACATGTACACTTCAGTTGCCGTCTTGGGTAATTAGAGTGAATTTCAAGCTTATATGACGAGGACAAACGAAGAAGAGCAGAGGTGGTTGTCAAGGGACGGTGGACGTGTAAAACCCAATGGCAGAAGTTTGGGAAAAGAGCAGGGAGGGAGGGGGGGGGTTACAACATGTGTCACACACCGGAAAGTCGGTCCACAAAAATTTCCACTTTTTTGTATTTTGCAATTCTCAGTCTGTGTTGTGGTCTGGGGTTTGCCGTGCGCGATGCTCACGCACTATAGACTGGCGGCGCACGGTGTAGGCACGAGCTGTTGGCCTGTTTTGATCTGCTGCGGCTGCTGCTGGGCTCCAGAGACTGAAGGCGAGGCTGTGTTGGAGGAGCGGATCTTTGTGTTGGGCAGCTTGTGGTCCTTCTTCCACTTCATCCGCCGGTTCTGGAACCAGATCTTCACCTGGCGTTCGGACAGGCACATGGTGTGCGCTATCTCCACCCGCCTGCGTCGGGTCAGATAACGGTTGAAGTGGAATTCCTTCTCTAACTCGAGAGCCTGCTGGCGAGTGTAGGCGGTCCGGGATCTCTTGGGCACTCCTCCGTTGTAACTGGCACTGACTGTAAAAACCATGCACATGCAAAGCAAGCAGGTGTTACGTGAAGCGTATTATCTTCATTCTACAAAAAAAGCCCCGTGATTCTCTACTGTACAAAACGATACGAATATAAGGACGATGGTGTCGTTCGTGGCGATTGCTACAACACACTATTTGCATCATGCTCTCTCCCGTTTCGAGCGCAGAAATGCGCTTAATTTGGAGATGCCGTGTGTGTTAGAATTCGTACCCAGGGACAGATTAAGCGTACAAATGATTAACCAAACAGCAGGACTAAATATCATACTTTGGCTTTGGTCCACCCGTAGAGGTAGTTTAGGTTAAAAAGCAACAAAGGCACATGGCCCAGACAGACGAACACAGGCAATAAAATTTACGAGGGTCCTTAATTACCGACCCTGCTGCTCGATAGTCGTAAATTGCTGTTGTAAGGGACGCTACTAGTGCTGCCTCAATGGGCTTGCGTATGTTCCAGTGGTCGCCTCTCTGTGGTTCTACCGTTTAACTGTAACGATAACTCACCGTTACTAACGTGGACCTTTTTCATCCATGGATAGACCACCGGCTCCTTGCCCTTTGGTACGCCGGGATATGGCTCATTTGCTAGGCTGCAGTCTTTGCTGGTATTCGTCCCTGCGCCGCTATCTGGAACCGTATTGAGGCGAGTACCGTGGCTCTGGGGAACTGGCTGCGGCTGTGTGTGATGTCCATCGCTGAAATCGTCCAGTCCGTTGGTGGGGACATTGCCGTAATCGTAGCTCGGCTCTGTGTAGTTTGACCTCGGATAGGATGCATCGTCGTGATGGGGAAAACCCGTATCTTTTTGCCGTTCGTAGTAATCACCGGGCGTGGGGATGTATCCGCTTTGTTGATATTCGTCGCATGGAGGAAAGGATGGTTCGATATAGTTCGAGTTTATCAAATAGGAACTCATGGTCATTAATTTGTGAAGTGCAACAATACTAATTTTTATCGCGCTGTCGTTTTTCTGATCTCCACAAAACCCTCCTACTCCCTGTCAAATGTACAAAGTTGTCTGGTCACGTGTAAACCACCACCAATCACGGTGTCTCCTGTGGGCATCATGTAAACAGGAACCAATGGAAAGCATGGCATTTGGCACAACGAAAATTGCTCGGACTAGCTTACGTTGGTGTTTTCCTTATTAAATCAGAGTATATAAAGAAAATTCAATCAAGTGACTTGTTTACTGCAACCGGACCAAAGTATGGGCAGTGTCCCCAAACCCTTATATAGCCCTATATCCGAGAAAACGCGCATCGCATTGTATATGAAACCAAAGTTGTGGATGGGAATGCACTTCTTTACAAACAAAAGAATATCTCTGATGGAAAACGATATGAATAATAGGTTAACGTGCGTTTCAGTGCAGCTCTACAAACGATAGGTACTATAAACTGGCACACGAACAGGCAGAGGCTGTAATTTGAGCACGTTGTTATCACGTTATTTAAAATAACAAAAGAAAAAGGTTATGTTTTACTGATCCGAAGGAGAAAGAGAGAGAGACTCTCCGCGAACAGCAGGTTTTATATTACGACATGAAGAAACCTTTGACTCCTCTCCTTGAGAGCTTGAATTCAAACAGAATGTTGCTCAAGCTTTAGCAATCTATAGGTTTTACGCATTACGTCATTAATAAACCATGTCTCCTACCAAAAACAAAGAAAAGTATTTTTTTCCACTTCTGTTTGAACATATTTGACCGAGCAATTGACCTACCCACTGTAGACATAATCAAATATCTTTCTAAGATTAAATTTATTTTGTACTCAATCCATAACGTTATACAGTTTTTGTTATTCTTGAATAAACAAGTGTAGCAGCACACAAGCTGCCCTCGTGCAAGCCCCATGGTCTTTCGATAGGAAGATAGATAGATGGATTTACACTACACAATAATATAGTGGATGACCTTACGCAGTAGCGCAGCAACTTTCTCCGCAAGTAATTATTCTCTGAAATACAAGCTCTTGAATGAAATGTATAAAACCGAGTAGAGTAAAACAGTGTACGGTTGCCTCCTGTAACAATTAGGCCGTACAATTAGGCCTATGTTAGTAGGCCTCTAAAAATATGAATAATATATAAAGAAAGACCAAATATAAATTAATACCAGGTATTGTTATTTTTTAATTATGTTATTATTATTATTATTATTATTATTATTAGCATTATTAATACAAATATTAATATGTTGGTAGGCCTAGTAGCCGTATAAAGACAATGATAAGTAGAGGAAGAGCTCTATGTGAACAAATATGCATGCATTCCTTGAGTTATGTATTCATAGACTCTGAGAGTTGAAAAGAGAAAAGGCATAAAGACAATAAACCAACGAGATAAATATAGCAGCCGCTGACCGTATTGCTCCTCTGCCCACAGTGTCACGCAAATCTCCATCTTCACAACTTGTTTCTTCACATATCCGTACAGAACAAATCCAACGTGAACTGTGTAATTCCCTTTGGGCAAAAGAGACTTTACAGAAGTTATCCTTAACTGTCCACTCGGAGAAGGCCCCTGCGTCGTGAAAGACGAGGACAAACCTCGGAAATATTGAAAGCGTTCTTTCCCCTTTTTCTCCCCGCCATTGTATTCGCGGCCCTAAACAGAGATAACTTCTGCTTGACCCCAAACTGACACCGTTTCCATTTTGTTTCTGATTAATCTTGGGCATTGACAGTCTTTGTTAAACAACAAGGCGTGCCCTTCTCCAAAGAGGCGACATTTTCATATCTGTTAGACGCAGTGACCTGGAGTTCACCCCGGACTTGGACTTCACTATCTCCAACGTCTGCCAAACTCTGGGGAAGATGGGAGAGCACTTAGCATGGGTCAACACACAGATACGTCCCAACAAGATACTAAAATACTGTGCAAATCCATGAAGCCATTTGAAAAACGTCAGGCGTGGTATTAAACTGCTTAAAGTGAGGCGAAAGCCACACCTAAATAGTTATATAGTATACAGTCTCTATTTTTTCATGTTATAGACTATGTTTTTTTCATGAATTTATTCTATCGTTATTTGTATCATGTAGCTCCAACCTGACCAACATCTTCCAGCTCGCGAATGTTGAGGAAGACCACATTGAAAGGTGAACTATTCTTTTTTCCGTTTAACATTTGAAGTATTTTGAAGCCTTTTTCTTTCTTACCATAGACTATGCACCTTTTAATGTAATATACCAGAGCCACCACTTGCTGTAAGTTAATGTAGGGTATGGATGTATGTATCATCCCTTTGTTTTGTAGAAGTAAATGGTACCCCACACGTGGGCAGTATCCATACATTTCAGAGACCACCTAAGAGGCAATTTATCAACATAATGTTACAAGGTAAGACAACTTCACATGATATCTAAATTTACAGTCTGCTGCCAACATATTCTACATCAGAGGGTGCGAGATAGAGAGAACGGGATAGACTGGGTAAGTTTGAGTGTTATCCACTTACAGTAAGTCACCCTTGCGTGAATGACGGCTATCTTTTTTGACAGGTCAGTCTACTTGTTGCTGTAGCAAGGACCTTGGTATAGGTATTAAAGTATCAATTTTAATTAATGTGGGGCAGACGCCTGCCGATTGAAAGCATATTGCCCTATCTTGGAAAACTGCAAAACCTGACCTAGGCCCTACGCTTATTACATTTTATACCTAATGTCAAAAAGTTGCGTAGGCCTGTTTAAGTGTATGACTAATCTAGATATTTAATATGTAGAAATATAGAAGATACAAATTCAGTTATAAATTATTTCATTATACAATGTTATGTAATTTGTTATTTTGAAAACTGGTACTCTAAAGGCCTAGGCCCTAAACGCCTGTGACAGGTTATGTTTAGATCCAACTAATCCTACATCCAAAACACGCCGGCACTTCGGAAAGGATACTGTGAAGTGAATGTCTATTTTACTGATAGTAAGCCTACATCAATAAGGCAGTGCACTGTAAATTTAGATGATCAGACAAGTGCTATGACGATAGCGGCACTTTACACATTGCTTTCGCTATGGTCCTCTGAGTCCTGAAAGGGAGAGTTTCCACTATGTAGTATCTAAGCTGGGACTGGGCGAAAGCATGCAGTCTATGGCGAAACACCAACGCTGTTTTATAGGAGGCCTATACACACAGGTTGTATATCGATGTTTTGTCTAAATAAAACAAGGGTTTGTGAATGCTCCGTCCGTTACCAGAAACAAAGCAAACGAAAAGCGAATGCAGCACCGAGCGGATTGTAGGCTACGTCAATGTGAATATTATATGAAGATGTGGGCCGAATACCGTGTCATGTGACAGATTCGATGTCAAACAAACATAATTATGAATAGCAAACATGGTAAAGCAACACCCAACCAAGAAAACAAGTAGCCTAAATTATCAATACAAAAATAATCGATACAAAAGCACAAACCTACAACAATTAAATGTCCTCCTGTCTGTGACTGGTCCGCTCAGTTTTTAAGAAAAGGAAATAGGTCAGATTTTGATTTTCATATCAAGTGCATTTAAAAAGGCTTATTTGACGAAACAAATATGTACGCTACATTTGTTGTGATCTAAATGAACCACCACATTTTGGCTTGCTGACTTTATATAGGCCTCTGTTTTGGTAGGCCTAATGATTGACTATATGCTTCCTTAGATGTTTTAGTTTTTAAGTATGTTTTAAAAATGTTTGTAATTTTTGGGGATATTTAATGTGATGATTTGCACAAATCTTTGAGAACGCAGTTTCACGCAACGTACCGTTGTAAACGCACAAGCTGTGGTATTTCAATAAGCCTATTGTTTTAAAAAAAAATTAAATTACATTCGAAGTATTCGCATTTGCGCATATGCGTATATTGTTTTCTGCTGATGATGAATAACTCCATATAGGCCCATACTCTACGCACAAGAGATATGTGCTCTTCAAACCATGGTTTGTGCAATATCAATGGAATTAGTCTATTGTAGGCCTATTAAAGGCTATACTTTTTTCTTTTTTTCCTTCTCTTTATTATTATTTCGTCCTATCAACGTTTATAAATAACATACAACGAAATTATAAGCTTAAACTAGTAACGAAACGATGTACTTCACTTTCTTTTTTTAATGTAGGCCTATTATTTTATGACAAAGGGGCCGGTATTGAAATGCGTTATTTTCTGTTGCAAGTCCGATATATGAATACACGTAGGCTATATTTAAAAATATCGTATCCTGTGTCAACATAAAAAAATAGGCATACACATATATTAACGATATTTCTTTACGTTAACATCGTATTTGGTCAAGATAAGGAAGGCTAAGTGGTTTTTAAAGGAACCATGGACATAATTTGGGCCTGCGGGCCTATCCATTACCCTGTGACCCGGTCGAAAGAATCAATCCTCAAAATGCTAATTTTGCCCTCGTACCCAAACATATCAAATGTAATTTATTCAAAGGAAATTCACCAATCAACCGCCCTAATAAAACGCCAGCCACTCAATCTTGAGGCTCGGGACGTGTAGGGGGGACCCTCCCCTGGTCCTCCGCGCGGGGTCACCCCGCTTCCAGGGTTCACCTGGAGTGCAACGTCCAACATATGTAATTCAACGCTATTCTATCTTTTGTGTGGGTCGTGAAGAGCGCTATTATAAAGCTGGCATCAAGCCCCAAAAGAACAGATGAGGGAGACATGTTCAGCGCATAAACTTTTGACCCCCTATCTCGTTCTCGTCCGTCTTCGCGAGCTTTTGACCCCTCGAGACACATCTCGCATGATCGCATCGCCATTTGATTGAAAATTGTTTAGAAGTAGCCTATATTAGACTTATATTATCTTTGCATATCAAATGTAACGTTTATTGTCTGAAGATGACAGTGGGCATATTAGTGGAAATAAAATTATGTGTAGGCCTAGGTTGATTTAATTTCATGAAAGAAACGTGTATTCAACTTTAGATCTGGTATAGCAACGCATATGCCTTTGTGCAATGGTCTGACCTGCAATTTCTTTAAAATACGCAATGTTAATGTCAGAATGCAGGGACACCAGTATTTAGTGAACTATATACTATACTAAAATATTTACATTTTTATGTTTTAGTCAATTTACACAAACGAAAGGTAAGCCTATACCGGCCTATCGCAAAGAACAAACGTATCGCAAGAGAAACATGTCCATGTAACCATATTGTCCTCTGTGTGTGTGTGAGTGTGTGTGTGCGTGCGTGCGCGTGTGTGTGTGTGTGTGTGTGTGTGTGTGTGTGTGTGTTTCTCCTCTAGAACATACGGAGGGGGAACAGGCGGAGGCTGACAGTGAACTTGGCCTAAAGCGAGCCCTGCTGGTGGCGCTGAGAGGATGCAGATTTATCTTTCTGCTGCGGCTGACCTCCTGGTGAACCTCCAGTGCTGAGGAGGCGTCCTTCCTCTATGAGTGGCGCTGTACCGCTGCTGCTACTGCTATTGCTGCTGTGAAATGCCTTTGCTCCATAATGTGCATCATTTTTTTTCCTTCTCTTGTTTTACAAAAAAAGCTAATTTCAGCCTTTGGTTTTCATTAAAATCTGGCTGGCGAATCCACCTGCAGAGCTCATATGATTGTTAATTGTATTTAGAGTCATGTTCATTTAGGCCCCCAGAACGGAATAATTGCTTGTTAAAGTTAAATCGTGGTCCAGCTATGTGGATTTGATCATTGTAATCGTGTGCGAGGTTATCCAAACCACGCGTTTGTGGCTTTCTGTAGCGATGTTTATCTGATACCATGTGTGTGTGTGTGTGTGTGTGTGTGTGTGTGTGTGTGTGTGCGTGTGTGTGTGTGTGTTTAAGCTACTAACTGTTTTTCGATGTTTTCTCTGTTAAGCAATTAAGGCGCAAGTTTAAATCCGCTATTTAGCTCGAAATGGAATTAAGATTTACGAAAACTTCATCGAAATCCCAAAACAGTTTTAAAGGGATTCATACATCAAAACCACTTAACGTAATAATATAATTTCCAATCTTCGATGTAGGCTACACTTCTTGGAGTTAGTCGTGTATTTCTGCACCGCATTTACGCACGTACATACACAGACAAGAGGTCAGCACACTCAAACGAGAGACTTTTTGGTGGCTTTTCACGGTTGAAAAAGGACGTGGCTGACACAAAACGAAACGAACACATGCGCGTGTGTGTATGTGCGTGTGTGTGTGTGTGTGTGTGTGTGTGTGTGTGTGTGTGTGTGTGTGTGTGTGTGTGTGTGTGTGTATGCGGTGTATGGATTGTGTTTACTTAGCAGTGTTTACTATATTCGAAAGCTATTAAGATGCCAACATGTGGAGCACAGCAGTGTACAGAAAAAGCAACTGTCCTTATTCGAGGCGTAGACTACATTATGTTTAAAATGCACAACTACAATTATATCAAATGTCCGGACTAATTCTCCATTGCGTGTTCACTTTCCGATAAAATCTCCAGAACCCCAACTTTCTGACACGTCCAGTAGCATTTGAGATGGCCTGCTAATCCTCCAATGTAATCCAACTAAAACAACTAGAAGTTGGTATGGGGGTGGATGTGCACAAAAGATAATTATCCAACATGTAAAATAGATTATGAGTTACACCACAGATGGAGGAAAACAAGTTACAGTGGGGAAGGAAGCAATTAAATAGCCATGAGCCGGACCTAACCCTGCCCAACATCTGCCGAGACCAGCATTCAGCACTGCACAACTCACAAATTAGCTTAATTGACTAATACAGGCTAGATAGAGAGAGCGAATACAATCATAACGCTGTTTAGCACCGGGGTGGCCACTCTGGGGCCACGCGAACAGTAGAATTGAAGTCTTTTCGCTGCGGAGAAACTTACCTTGAGAAATGGTCCTTCTCCTCGCGCGCCTCTGGTCCATCTTGAGTCACTACTGTGAGCAAGGCAAGTGGTGAAACGGTCAAGCAACACTTACAGCCTGCAAGGAGAGAGTAAAAGACGAAGCCTCGCGTCAGGGCGATTATATGTTATGTGCAATATACTGTCAACTCCCCAAAACCATAAAACTTACTTTAATGGCCACCACGTGACCGCTTATGGCCAGCGAGCCTATCTGGTCGCGCTCTGGATGATTTTACGATCTAATTCATTGACAAACCTCCATTCATTTACGCACCAAATGTCAGAGAGCCAGAACCAGACTAATAAAGTTTAGAGCTGGCAAAGTCTGAGTAAAGCACCAAGTCCGAACACACAGGGGGAGGCAAGGGGCCCCTCTAGCTTGTCTGTGGCCGCGGACCTAATGCCCACCTCTTATCAAGGTGAGTCAAACAACCACATTTCCTTGGGTCTACCTGTTGAGACTTAAACATTTGGGAGGTCGTCCAGGCTAACTGTAATAATTCACAGTGTGGTCAATATTTTACAGTTCGTGATATTTCAGTTTTTTTTTTCTTGCACATTCTGCCACACCTAAAAAAAACCCTAAAACTTTGTATTTTCTCTTGTAATCAACAAATACTGACTTCCAAATATATGTAGGCCTACATATAACATCATGATCATAAATTGCCACACACACATGCCCAGATATGTATTTTTTCAATAACCATGCAGTCTAGTGTTGCCGTTCCAGTAGAAAGTTTATTATAATCCCCATCATCATCACCATCATCATCATCATCATCATCATCATCATCATCATCTTTATAGTATTTTCTCGACTTCCAGTCATTTAAAAACATTTACAAAAAGGTTTATCACGATGGCGCTATACACTTAATGCAATTTGGGGGTCTCAGCGGGACCTTCAACATAGCCTATAAAATATATATAAAACAAAGACAAACACATTTTACTAAGATGCTGCGAGAGGCGAATAATGCAAAAAAAGAGCAGCCCGTGCAATAAGGAGAATACAAGGCAGAGCTACTGTAGCCTACATACAACATTGGATTGGGACATCTGCCCTTACACGGTTCACAACGCACAGAATAACCACACAAGGTTTACGTTGTTGGTCTACCATAGAAGCAAGTTAACTGTTCGGTACAATACATCACTTAAATAAATACATACTTACATACATACTTACATACATATAAAACAAAAGGCTAAACACAATGGCAGCTAAAGTTCATACCAACATTTGTATTTATTTTATTCGGCTGTTTTTGTTCTGGTATAGGCTACATTACACATATTTTTACTGGCTTATTTGCGACACAACATTTTTTGAATGACTGTATTGAATTCTTTCTCAACAAGAAATAAGTTACACGTGTATTTTCTTTTTGCTCTTTCCTCTAACTCTAGACAGAACTATACATTGACAATCATTAACACAGTCAAAAATAGGAAAAAAAATATTATAATATTATTGGAAGTATTAGAGGACCCGTTATTGGCATGCGATGTGCCCACGGCCCAAACCAAGAAGTCCAAGAAGTCTCTCGCGCAATTTGTATTGGGGAATGATACAAGACCAGAACTTTCCAGAACATTATTTATGTGGGTGCTTATCATTAAACACATTATCAAGGCCGGTAGCCTCCGCCACCAGCTGCTGCCATGCTCATGCTCTTGAGCTTGTTGTCTTTCTTCCACTTCATCCGCCGGTTCTGGAACCAGATTTTGATCTGCCGTTCAGAGAGGCAGAGGGCATGTGCAATCTCGATCCTCCGTCTGCGGGTCAGGTACCGGTTGAAGTGGAACTCCTTCTCTAACTCCAGGGTCTGGTAACGTGTGTACGCAGTTCTCGCCCTCTTCCCTTCTGGACCAGACAAATCTGATAGGCAGAAAGACAAGGAATCGATACCGTTATTGGACCAACTATTTCACCTTAATTCTGGACATTTTTTCTACCGTAATTTGCGGAGGTGTGAACCACGAATCATATTTGAAAGGCGTAAAACGCATAAGTAACATAGACTGGAATTGACATTTCACACGCTTTTTGAGATGTGCATTATATATATCATAAATTAACTATAAACTAAGTGAGACATACAAAAGTTTACATGTGCTGCACTTTAAGGCACATCAAGCATATTTTACCACATTAAGAAAAAACGCTGAGGTTAACCTAAGCTTGTATATTTAATAGGTAGTCTAAACAGGTGACCAGTGGTGCATAATGGAAATTGACACTTTCTAATTGTGCCTTTACAAAAATATTAACAGATAGCACTAAATGTCCGTTTAATCTGTTGCTATTTAAATATTGGGCAACACGTTTACACTATAATAGCAGTCATTACACTAACTGCCAACAATAATACTGTAGTACAAATAATTGCACAGAAGTGTGGGGAAGTTTAAAAGTTTACCGTGACTTATATGAAGTTTTCTCATCCATGGATAGATCTGAGGTTGGGTCGAATCAGTGACATTTTGGGAAGTTGTCTGTGCGCTTCCCGCGGGCTTGTCTTCCTCCAGAGGCATGGCTTTGGATACACAGTCAGCACGGTTCAGCATCGCGCCGCCATTCGCATTGGAGCACGGCGTTGGACACGGGCTGGCGATGGAGTTTTTGATGGCTCGGTGCTGAACCTGCTGCTGAGCCTCGGTGGCTGGGGACGAGCTTGCGATCGAAGAGCACGGAAGAGGGTCAGGTGGAGGGGACAGCGAGGAGGTCCCCGTGCTGTTGGCGGTCTGAGTGTACCTGACTTGCTCGACAGAGGACGTTGTTGCCGCCGAATGACTCGGGGAGTAGCCTTGCGATCGCTCGTTGCCCACAAAGTGTCCTGCCCGGCCGACAGTCAGGTCCATCCCGTTGTACCCATAGCCATACCTGCTGGAATGCATGGTGGCCGTTGAGTCCCTGTATTGCTCGTTTGTCGAACTATGATCTCCATAATTATGTAACTGAAAGTCCGCGCCGTTGGGGTAGCGTCCGCAGAATGAGTTCACAAAATAGGAGCTCATTTGTTGACAATCCACGGTGGTTCGTTTTAAGTATAGTTTCTTTTATTTTTGAGAAAAACAATAAACGTACGTACTTGATTTGTAGCTCTTGATGGTTTAGCGCGTTCTAAAGCACCCCTGCACAATTTATGATGAATTATGGAAATGAGTAGGACATGTACTTGATTCTCTCTTACGTAGACACCCAAATATGGGGTACGGCTTAGAATCACGTGCTTTTGTTGACCAGTCGTAAATCCTGCTTGATGACCTCCAGAGGTAAACTCGTGCACGGTGGAAATAAGGGTGGGATGTAAAGGGTACGCGCAACTACGCGCGTCTGAGTTTGGTTCTTGGAAACTCAAACTCGTTGCTCTGAATTGTCGTCGTGCGCCATCGTCTGGTGTAACTGGTGAACTGCCCGTATGCGTCATTTTTCGAGGCGTTGGCTTCAAACGGGGTCATTCAGAGGTTAACGATCATTGCGGCACAAGTAATGGCTTTCCAAACAATACAAGTGACATGCTGGGAGTGCAAGCCGACCAAGATCACAATATACCATATTAAATTGAATAAACAATACGGATATGTCACTATTTCACTTTTGTGAGAATTAACAAAATATACCAGGACCAAAACAGTTTTGTCACTTTTTGTGTAAACAGCGTCTTAGTCAAAGTAATAGGCCTACCGTCGGAGCAAGCACTAAAAGCATTAAAAGGGATGAAAAACTGAATCCATCTGAATTTTTTCAATAAATGCTGCACTTGCGCACATAAAAAAATAACCATTAGGCCTACGTTTGAATAAAATAAGAATATTGTTGAATAAAGAAGTATAAATATGTTTTGAAGATGCAGCCTACATCATTGATAGCTTATTTAAAAAAGGAAAAACAAAACTTTCATCAGTAGGTCATATCGTAGTGTGACGTAGGCCTATTAGGTTTATACATTTTGTTTCGCTTAAATCCGATTAATGTTGTGATTATGGCTCAGGTATACAGATGACTAAAATGGATTCAACCAGCATGTTAAAAAGGTGTCAATTCGATGTCTCCTTGATGGTACAATTGAAGTAAATGTAGGCTTACATGTGAAAACGATTATCATGATTATGGTGATTATTAGTGTTATTATTATTATCATCATTATTAATATTGAAATTAGAAGCCTACAAGTACCAAAATGTGTAGGCTACAAAATACCGTGTAGCCTACATAAACTTAGCCTATAGTGAGAGCAATGCCATTGGATGCTTCAATATAGGCCTAGGCGAAACTTAATTTTAAACTTAGTGAAAATAGGCTAAATTATAAAAAAAATAATATTTTCTGATATTTCAAAAGCTCTGACACAAAACTGTATTGACCGAACATCCTATACTGCAGTGCACGCCACGCTGCGGCGCAGGATGATCCGGACAAATCTGGCATTTCTTTCGGATTCATCGCTTATAGAAATACATTATCTGTCAAATTGTTTTAATGAAAAAACGCAACAAGTGGACACTTATGTCTCTGTCTCTTTTCCTCCTTGGCTGTAGGCCGAACAAGCTTTCGGTTGTGATTGCGCCATCTTGCTAAGAGAGCTTGTGTGACCTGTTCTCCGCGTTTTGCCTATGAAGGCTACTTGGGTGTGTTTGGTAAAAGGCCTATAACAAATCGTTGCTTGAGAAACACGTTGCTACAACATTAGGCCTACATACGCTTTATGGACAGTTGTAACAAACCGTAATGTGATATCCTAAATGTGTGACATGGTTTGGAGCCAGAGCCAGGCCGCAAAGCAAAGGTGGGGCACTGCTCTCTGCTGGCGCGTTTTGAAACTAGCAGCAGGGATCACCGGCTGGATGCGTCAAGCGAGGAAAAGTCCGCTATGATCGCGTAAACTACATATTTAAAAATTACCCATGCCTACATCATGTTTACATTTAAATAAGGAGTAACTAAAACCAACTATCAAACAATGAACAATAGCGCACACAGCGTTTTATAATCAAGCCAACACATGGCTACGATATGGCTATTTATCCCCCAGCCGTTAAAATAATAAAACAACCATAATCGTGTAATGTATGTCGGACATTAAAATAGTGTGCATGTCATTCATAGCCTATACATTGTATGCATGTGTAAGCGTATAGCCGACATCAACATGTTAATCATCAACATCAGTTTGAATATTTAATAAGCACAAAGCACATTGCCAAAATATAGAAAAAATGTTGTTGCAACACACACCGACACACACAAACAATGTGTATCCCAGTAAAGGTGGTACTCGGACACACAGATAAACGTAGAAATCTACCGCAGGAAGTACAACCCAGAGCCACAAATAACATTCTTCCCACAAGAGGGCGACAGAGTGCATGTTTGTTTGCCACAATCAACAGAGAAAATTAACTAACTAGCGGTGTCCATTTACATTTCAAATCAACAACAAACCACGTGAAGCCTTTGCAAAACGCATTACCAAAATAGTCAACCTCAAACCTCAAACAGAACCGGTACAGAGTAATCTGCAGCAGTTTATCGATCATTTACATATCATTAAAATAGGCCTATATCACATTGGCAATGTGACATGTTTGACATGTAGACATGTTTACATCAAGTTGAATTAATAGCTTCAACAGACAAAAGGAAAAACACCTTTGAAACCAAACAGAGTGGTCAATTATCCTGTCATTGTCAACCCGCAAAAAAGAGCAAGATTAAAATGTTATAGGCCTAATTCGTGTCCTACCTTGTTACGGTGTCTCATCACGCGTGCATCTGGCCGAGATGTGTTGAGTGGATTAGCAGGTGCACTCGCGTGCTGACGAAAAGCTGCCCCGTGACGCACCGGCTGAGTCCCTGGACGGATACAAAAGCTCTCCGTCGGACTAATGACGCACTCGTGTCCATTCCCGTCGTTGTCCCCAAACTCCGAGATCATGATGATGATGGCTTTTCGATTTTGTCCAAACTCCAGTAAAAACCAGTCCGCCGCGCTCTCTTCTTTGTATCCCAAGAATATAGGATACCTTATAAAAGGAGGATAGTCCAAATAAACTGAAACATATTCAAACGCAGGGTCTTTAAAGAAACCAATATCTGTGGAAGACTGAGACTGTCAAATGACGCCTTCTCTATAACGGTGCAGGAAATTATATATATATTTATATATATAAATATATATAAAAAAGTTCATGTTCACGGCTTTACCATGTGACCAGCTGCGGCCAATGGGAAACCACAACGGCTCGTAAAGTTGCATTGCTAGGTTGTAAATTTTCATAAACAACAGCGGATTTATGACCCAGTGCAAGGAGAGCTTGGGGAATGGAGGAGGGGGGGAGAAAGAGGGAAAGGGTTAGATCAGTGAGAGAGGCGCCATCTTACCGAGGGGAGAGGGAATGCATCATGAGCCTGCTAGCTATACCAGCCATGCCCCATCTCGTATCCCCCATAGCTCGCATTCCCCAAATGATATATGCCTTTTCTTGCAAACTGAATAGGCCTAGCAAGCTATGTGTAGCATAACATGAAATTATTATCATTATGAGTACGATTATTATTTTTTGTTTATTATTACTGGTAGTAGGCCCAGTAGGTTAGTTGTTTGAATAGTAGCCTAATATTAGTATTAATATTATAATATAATCATAATATAATATAGTATTAATATTAATTGTATTATTATTATTGTTGTTGTTATAACAGAAAATAACAGGACATATGTGTAGGCTTTTTTAGGCTGTTCATGTTGGTTATGTTTTTCATTTCGTTTAAAACATGACACATTTTCTGTTTATCAGTAGGCCTAATACATTTTCCAATATACATAGGCCTAACAAACTTTAATCCATCTGCATTACCCTTGAAAAAGCATGAATAGCCTTTGATTATTTTCACAATATAAAAGGCAAAAGTAGGCTACAAGCATTTATGTTGACACGTGACTTTAATACGATTAAAACACAAACTGCAAATGAAATGCGATAATAGAAAAACACCGTTTTATTGGACATATTGCACATAACTTGATATTCATCAATAAAGTAATTACTTTCCAAAGGCAGAGTTAAACATATCGTGTTGAATAGATTAGGCCTATTATGGTACTTCTAATGACGAACATATAGGCCTAGGCCTACCCGAACTATCACATCATGACAATCAGCAATTGTAAATGTTTCCTTTTTCACTTTATTAACTATCAATGTGTCTTTCTGTCTGTCTCCTCCAGATTGTCCTAGATTCCAGAGCGCACAGAACGGGTTTGGATTAGGCATACCTTGCCATTCTCACTTGGTTTTGGAACAAGAAGGCCTAGTTATTGTTGTATTTGATAACATATTTGTATTTCTTTATGTATTATTTATTTGTATACATTAAAAAATAATACAAATATAATCAATACTTCGCTGGGTCAAATAGAGGTTGAAGTCTAACTGTTTTTCCAGCGCAGATGAGACACACACACACACCCGTCTCCGGCACCGTTTTGCCGCCTGTGAGAAATATAAACCTTTAGCTCATTAGGTTAGTGTAACACTACACCAATTTGGTAAGGATAACCCAAAATATTATTACTATAATTATAAATGCTACCAACAACAAAGCTTTGTATCCTGTATGACATACTTATTTAAAGGAAAACAATAAAACATTAGGCTTCTGGTGTGATTCAGCAGTTTAGACATGTTGTTGAAAGTTGATGCGCTGTAAACTAACAATTCTAAACCAATGGTAATGGTAAGCGACTCTTCTAAAACCCTGAGAAATTCCCAAACTATATTAAGTGTACTGAAGACCCGTAAGGCGCTTTATTGAGGGTTATATGGCCCGCAATAAACGGCCTTATGGCACGTTCATGTGATGTCACTATACCTCGGGCTGAACCCAAATTAAATGTTAAACTGCAGAGTTGGGCTAAATAACAAGAGAAGTTCTGATTTTTACAACCACGATGGAAGAGACTTTGACAGTAACAAAATATAGGCCCTATATTTAGAAAACAACAAGGCATAGGGCTAGGCAAAGGATAAGGAATAAATACATGTCTTAATTGTACAACAACCTTGTTTAACGTTTCATGTCATAGGCCTAGGAAATTAAGCGATTCATTACGTCCCATGTATCAAGCATTTTGTAAATTTTGTAAATGAAAATGCAAGCATTTTGTAAATAAACAAGTTTTTCGAACATAGACCTGTTCCATGAGCATGCATACAGGACCAGATACGCAGTCATACCAGATTTTGCAATCCTTGAACATACACGGTGGAACTTGTCTGCTGGAAAGGTGAGGGAGTCGGTTGGTCACAGCTGTTACTAAGCAGACTGGTCGTAGGAACTGAGGAACACACACTGTCAAAATGTCCGGTCCCAGGCTACACCCGAGGTAAACATTGCAGCTTTGAATGGGCCTGCATTGCATTCTTCACGTTAACTCCACGCAAGGACGGGGCGTTTGCAATGGCGGCATCTGTTTGAGTCCAAACATAGGTCTTTTTACTGAGTCTAACAGTGGCCCCCAAAACAGTCTAAACTGCATTCTGGGAAACATAATTATCCGCCGTATTTGCACAAAAAAGACTATCCACATAATAAGAACTCATATTTTCTCGGTCTGATTTGTTGTCCCAGAATCCTCAGTGTCGTTTTTACGAGCGGCTGTGATATATGATAGCAATACCTCTTAGATTTACACCAAAGCCCATTTTCCCCTGGACCAAAGAACTTACCCATGTGATATGGGCCTAAACGCTGTTGTCCAATCACGAGGCGGGCATAGATTTCATTATGGCGCCGACCGTGGAGTAGGCTACAATTAACACTTAACACGCTCTCACGTTGGCTACGCTCCCACACACACACACACACACACACACACACACACACACACACAAACAAACATGCACCCATTTATACATAGGCCCATTCATTCAGTAAAAATCTACAAACAAAAAAAGTTAGTTTGGTTAGAGTGAAGTTGCATTCATTTGTTTTATAGGCATTTTGACCTTATTTGAAATGCACGACAACGATTTCCCTCATAAGAAATAACCTACATTAAAGGCGATTTTTTTTGTTATTCTTATTTCTTGAAGCCAATTGTGGTTTTATAGCCTAAATTACTGATTGGTTGTGTTTGTGTAATATTTAGGTTCCCGAATCCCAACAATCCCTAAAATTTGCGTTCCAAGGTTTTAAGGGAAAATAGCCTAATACAGCACGTGGTTCTTTATTCTGTATTTTCATAGTTTCACATTTATTCTTATTGTTTTAACAGTGGTAGGTACCAGCTGTATGATATCAAAAGCCTGGGTAATCCAATTCTTTAAACATAAAATAGCCTTAACCCTCAAAATGATGACATGCGCATTCCCATAAACCATTAGAAGTGAACACATTTGAGTTTCGTCCAAAATGTATATAAATAGCGGACTAAGGTGTATATATCTCGTTAATAATTTAGAATGGGTATGGTATGATCATATTGTGTAACACATACTACTAATGGTGAGGATGTAGATTAGAGCATTGTCGCCATCACCTGGTTGTCTCTTGGTATTGCATTGTGGAATGACCAAGGCACACATATGTTCCTTTGATGCAAAGAGCATTTCTTCAATCAAAGGGAATACCGATACTTGTATTACTTACATATGTGATATGTGTAGCTATTATTAACGTATTATTGTATTTCTAACTCAATTGATATAGTCGGATGCACGTTGAGGGTATTTCTAGACTACAAGCACCCTATGAAGATTTGGAGGTATGTTGCCTATTTCCTCAATCACGCTCCCAAAACGATTTCTAAGGTTTATTGTTCCGCATTTACAGCGTTCGCACCCGAAGAAACAGGGTCAAAGGTTCCCAAGTCAGGTGGACAAAGGGTCGCTCGAAATGACCGTGAGTCCTGTGCGTAGCCTTCGAAGAGAATCCAATAAAGTCGATCATTTCCGCTGGGCCTTTTGTTACGTGTGCAGTCCTACAGAAAGAGAAAAAACAAATGGTTGCCATTCTGGAAACGGGCTAATTGTGTCTGGACGGCCATAAAGCCATTACAACTGGAATGCCAGACAGTATAGCAGACCAGGCGTTTTATTGCACTGTCTCTGGTCGAGTCTTTGAAGTTTGTGTCCATCTGCGTCACAACAAAGCAAAGAGCTTGTAGCTCCAGAAGCTCCAAAATATATAAGTTAAGTGAAGTATATATATATATATATATATATATATATATATATATATATATATATATATATATATATATATATATATATATGTGTGTGTGTGTGTGTGTGTGTGTGTGTGTGTGTGTGTGTGTGACACTTTCTTCACACGTGTGTGTGTGTATTGGTACTTTAATTAAAGTCGATGTTGCAGTCTATGTTAAAAATCATAATGTTCACTAACGTAAGCATTTCATATCGAAGCTATAATTAAGCAGCTAAAAAATGTTGGGCTTCAGCTGTCGAAGTCGTCGATGTCTTTCTTGTTTTGTGTCCTCTCGCCTTGCAGCGCTTTGCACCCCATAAACGGTTATAGCGGTAATTGTCTTTTATGGCTGTATACAGCTAACAACATCCTCTGCCAAGACGCGCTGCTCGACTCAGTTCAAAATCCATCTGAGACACATCTGAGCCAAAGACACACACACACACACACACACACACACACACACACACACACACACACACACACACACACACACACACACACACACACACACACACACACACACACATACACACACACACACACACACACACACACGCACAGCGATTAGCACAGCATATTTAAACATACTCTCATCATTAAAATAAGATTCAACAACGTTAGCTTAGCCAAAGTATGTATGTAGGTTTAGGTGACGAAGAAAGTAACACTACATGGCATGGCTTGGAAATGCGATGGGAATGCATTCGCAGATATAATTTGTTTTATTCAATAAATAAAGTACAAATTACATTTGTGAACAAAAAAAAAAAATCTGAAGGGTCAACAGACCATGAGGTATTTATTAATTGCAATACAGTGTTTTCTTTCCTCTTACAAATAGTATATCATTTCCAAATACTATTACTCCCTGAAATTCAGACATTGGTCATTAATGCAAGCACATATCGCTGTCGACAAAAAAAAGGTTATTGTAGGTAGTTGAAAGACATATAGGTAGTCAAAAAGAAGATTATAGTTTTATAGCCTGTAGCAATTAATAATTGTATTGGAATTATGCTTAAAAGGCCAATGCAACTATGCGAGTATTCTGATTTCCCGATGTTAAATTAAAACTGCAGTTCTTCCAACAGCAGCACTATCAATAAGAGTCAAACATCAATAAAATTAGTTACACTTTACAAACTACGCTCAGTGACATATAGGTTAGACAACAAATAGCTACAAACCAGTGAACACACACACATTCACACTTATAAACATCCATACAACTAACACAGGGGCAAGGCCAACTAACACGCGACTCGAAATTTAAACATAATCAACAAATGGGCACTGGTAAAATTGTGCAATATGTAGGCAGTTGCATTACATTTAAAACCGACATGCGTTTTTTTCATAAGACAAATATGCCTAACAGCTTTTGTTGTGGGCAAAAAAATAAACAATAAGACAAAGAGATTTAAAAAATATGGTCCAGCAGAGGATATAGCTTTAGCGCATAAAGCCGTAGTAGCCCATGCTGTACAATGTAGTTCAAGTTATTCATCTTTCGGTCTGCCGTCTTTGTTAAACTTCTTCATCTTCATCCTACGGTTTTGGAACCAGATTTTAACCTGTCTCTCGGTGAGGTTTAGCTGCCTGGCGACCTCATACCTACGTTCCCGCGTCAGGTACGTATTAAAGAGGAACTCTTTCTCCAGCTCCAGGATCTGGTGCTTGGTATACGGACAGCGCTTTTTTCTCGTGGCACTTGCGTGGAGCCAGTTGGACACGGGGTTATCTGGAAAGAGGGGTGCGAGACTGGTGTGAGGCCCAGCTGACCGCCCCAAAAAAAACAACAACAACACATATGCCTGTTTTTTTTCTATGTTGGTGATGGGGGGGGGGGGGGGGGTACATTACTGTATGATGTGCAATATCCGGTTGTAATCTACCCGCAAAGTACCTCTCATATATTATTGCATTTCAAACCTGTAATATATCATAAGAGGCGATGGTGATAAAGGTCTAACATATTAGCAAGTCCCTATTAGAAACGGATCCCATTTCCCCCACTGCTTGGTCATTTTCCAAAAACGTCCCCACCCCTCCATTAACTCCAGCACGTAGGCCCACCTGAATTCCCACAGCTTTACGCGACATAAACATCACTCGGAAAGCCCGGCAGCGATGACTTACTTGGATCAAGGGCCGGTTTGTCGTTTCCCTCGCCCTTAATGTCCCCGCCTTGGAGCGGCAGTGCGTCCTTTTCTACCGGCGATGTCGTCGCCACCGTCCCGTTGGCGTAATCGGAAAGCAGCAGCGCCGTGTGGGAACCGGGGAGCGCACCGTCGGCTCTCGCCGCAAGACCCTCCGGTTTGATCCCGTAATTGTGGCTCGCTTGTAATCCGGTCATGGGCAAGGAGCCTGACATGGGCTCCAGGAGCCAAGACTGCATGTAGCGAGCGTCGCTATCCCCGCCAACCGAGCCTTGGTGGTGCCCGTAATGATGGTGATAGACGGTGCCTGGGAACGGCGCCTGGACATGACTCCAAGACGGGCTGAATACCGAAGCTTTGGTGGAAAAGGTGCAAGTCCCAATATCATTGTGGTCGTTGATGGAGGCTGACTGCCTGGACTGCTGTAGCCCCCCCGGACCAGAGGGGTATCTGGGCGCTGATAGCTCCTCACTCTCGGGCAGGATTAGTGAATCTACGTAGTAACTAGTGAGCGTTCCGGACGTCGACATACTCAAACATGTACCCACTCATACGCAGATGCAAACAACAACAACAATAAAACGCTCGCCCAACACATGCACACACACATTCACTAAACCCTGCCTCGCAAACATCAATGTGAACAAATCAAGTAGCAACTTGACTCCTCAAAGAACTACAGTCGACTCGTAGTGGAGAGGCAGACTCGGATGCCATTGGACGAACGTGTGCACGTGACAATAAAGGCTGAACAATAAAGGATAAATCAATCCTAGTGACTATTAAATGCTCGCCGTTCTCTCCTATAACGGCCTATAGTTTTAAGGCAAATAATTAATATCGGATTAGAATCTAACGTATAAATCTATCAGATGTGAAAATGACAATGGTTGAGAAATGTATCTATGCCAAGTCATGCCGGTGGTGTTAAAATGACCACATAGTAGGCCTAGGCCAATCCAAAATTATACAGTGTGTTTCAGAAGGGTTTATTTTACGAGGCACTTTACAGGACATGAAAAAACCAGACCGACCTCTCCAAAACGCATGGATTATTGAACATTGTCATATTGTAGAAGTATCAAACACATTTCAGTTTATTTCTGATATTTTCTCCATTGAGCCATGTTTATATAATTGGTGAAAACCTACGGAACTAGAAACTATACGAACCTATAACCTTAAACTTAAAATAGAAATAAGGGTTTTCAAAACATTCGTTAGATAGTCCGATAGATGCCCAGTGTGAAAAAACAATCCTAAACCCCATACTAAATTCAATAGGATTTGTTTAAAACATGCATTGGAAGCTGGAACCATTTAAACATATAGACCTAGCACATCAATGCACTAAGCCTATAATAGAAAAACGAGAAAGTATATAGGCCTACATATACGATACAAAATGAAGCCTAAATTGTTCAACAACGTTACCCATTCAGCAATAAGCTATATTAGTCACTAGTAGTCGTTTTAACAGATATGTAATATGACTAGGCATAAAATAGGTCTACATGGTACGGCAATTGTTTTTAGTGTAATATTTGCCGATTTAGAGCACTCCACTGCGCCAATAACACATTCTGTCGAGCTTTGAATGTGCGAAATGGCTTTTTAATCTAAAATGAAAAGTAAGTAATAAAATTGATTTTTATTTTTAATTTGTAGAAAATAAAATACGCCATTCAACACTTTGGAATTAATTGTACCTTGTTGGCAGCAAAAAATAAAGACGCTTGAGTAGAATTAGGCAACATATTAATGTGCAAGACGTAGGCCTATTGTTCATTATAGTTTAGTATATTTAAACTATTATATATATAGGCCTATATATTGGCTATATATATTTATAGGCCCGTATATATATATATATATATATATATATATATATATATATATATACATATATATATATATATATATATATATATATATATATATATATATATATATATATATGCACCGCCACACACATTTATTCATGTAGCCGCCTATACTTTACATTGTATATTGTACGTCAGATTCGAAGTAGACCTTTTTTTCCTGTTTTACTAGCCTATAATAGCAAACGTCATAATCACTTGTTGACCTGTGCTGTTATTATCACTTCCATTAAAAAATAATAGTGCCTGTTAACAAGCTATTTTCATCACACGTTAAATGAGTGAAATACTCCACACACACACACACACACGCACGCACGCACGCACACACACACACACACACACACACACACACACACACACACTGTTAATAATTCTGTTTTAGAATAATAGCATAATATTTAGAATATAGGCCTATTAATGGTCAATTTCATATTTATATTTCTAATCAAGAAAGGCTATCCAGAAACAGCCCTATATATTTACAAATCCACGCACAAAGCTATTGCATAATGACGTAGCACAAATAGCAAGATAATAAAAACACATAGGCCTATAAGTATTTAAAGTGTAAACAGCGCTAACTATAATTTACACCAAGACATATGGTCTACGGCGCACCGTGAATCTTTTCATGTTGGATAGGATTAACTACGAAATGTCAAGTATAGGCTACGTTCACATGGCTTCACTGAAACTGAAATAACTACTACTGTATTAATGCATAGGCCATAAGACACATGGGTCACAGAGCCGCAAAGAAATAAAATTAAACAATGAATGGTATCCTCCTCTGATTTAGCTGGCCCTACCGTTGCAAGATAATCTTATTCGCATATATCAAATTGTTACACAGAGCATTGTTGCTCAATCGCTTTGTAACATTTTTAATGAAAACACGGGAGACATCAGAGGAATTAAAAGAAAGGCATAGTTTGGGCAAACACCTCCAGCAAAAAACAAACAAAAAAAAACAGGCGGGCAATGGGCTCTCAGGTTATAAACCCGCAACAGTGTGTTTTAACAGGGGCCACAGAGTTTACCGCAGGGCTATTCACTTCTTTTCTGCCCGAAGATAACAGGCTGTCTGGCGGATCTAAATATCGCCATAAAGCCCTTCCTCTCTTTTGTCTCTGGACACCATTGAGCGGCGGAAGCATCCGGTGCAGTTTGTCCCTCCGGCGCGCCACTGATGTCGCTGTTGCCCACTCAACTTCCCCTTCCCCTCCACCGCAGTGGTCGTAACCGAGGCCTTGTCTGACGCGTCTGCGTCACAACAGACCAAAACGTTGTTACGGCTTAACCCTAACCCTATTTGCACACGTCCACGACGCGTTATAGATTAGTTTTTAATCGGATTTAAGTAGGCGCAGGTACACTGCTGTTACTAAAGTGGACCGAGACGGTGCAAGTATAACACAAAACAAAAAAGACACAGCAGAGTCATAAACACACAGACAACAACCTGTCTCCTGGCTGTTGTGAGGTTAAACGGTTTACAGCCTCGTGTAGCTTTCCACTATTTTCGGGAAAATCGCATCATCCCCGAAGGTTTCGACGTTTGTAACTGGGGCAATTAAGACAGTTTCGTGTTGCAGAGTAATAAGATAGATCCCAACAACATGAAACTACCTAAACCACTCGTCAGTCGATCCAGCCTTTATGTCACACAGTCAGTCAATTCATCATCTAGCATCTCTGCACACTGACACGGGCACACTAAACACGCAAAAACTATTTTCAGGTGATTCAAAAATATGTTACACTACAAACAAACAATTTGGCAAACGATGCAAATGTAGCCTATACAGGCTACGATTTCACTTACCCGCCCTTTGAATGGCTAATTCACGAAGACCCAATCCAAAGGGGAATACAAAAAAACAATATCTAACTCTTTCTAGAGAAATATCCTCCACACTTTTTTTGTTGGGCTCCGTCTCTGGCCTGCTCGCGGTCTTGCGGGCGCTCTCTCTCGACTGAAGCTGCTCTTTGAGGGCAGCGAGAATCGTCATATAGGCCCTCGCTGCAAGCGAGTCATAAAACTCTACAATAGCCGGCTTGGCTCGCAGCTATACGGCCAGGACAATACTTATTTCCGAAAGCCATTAGGCCGGTGCTCTAAACATCTGAAGACCGGTCGAAACATACACGCAAAGATACAATCTCCAACCTATTGCCCCTGTTGCGCGCAGAAGCGCATTTTAGCCATCTCGGTTCAAATGTAGGCTAGTCCTGAATGCAAATGTGTCCAAAACACAAACAAAAAATATAAACAGCTAATGATTAAATTTGAGCTGATAATTTATTTGACATTAAACAAAAACACAACGTCATGTTTATACAATAATATACATTGGAACACCCCCCCCCCCCCCCCCCCCCAGGATCAGATTGGCTTCATTTATAGCCACATTTAGCGAATTGACACGAAATTGCAAAACATTAGGTTTAACAAGTTTTAGTTTTAACCTGCTATGGGCCTATATATCTAGCAATAACTAGCCATTACCCTACATTTTCTGTATTTCAGTAAGAACTAATGGACATTTTTGAACCACGTTATGACATGCAACCTTAATGAAAACAAATCAACATTTGCAATTGAAAATACTAAATTGGAATTTAGCATTTATATATATATATATATATATATATATATATATATATATATATATATATATATATACACATAGGCCTATATACAATACATAATTATCAGAAACCAATCAACAATACATAGGCCTATACACAAGACCAAATTGGAATATTCCATAACATTCACGATTTTTTTTTCAGTAGGTCATCGACGACGATGCATGGACATTTATCTTTTTTTGAAAATGTGTCCCATAGTAAAACAGTGAAAATGAACGGTGAAGAGGTAAATCAGTTTTACTCTCTCTCTATTCATTTAATCTCAGCTTGTACCACATTATCCATCATGAAAACCCATAGTTGGACGTGAGCTCGCGTATCCTATTCTCCCGTGTCATTTTCTTCAGTTTCATTCTGCGGTTCTGGAACCAGATTTTGACCTGTCTGTCAGTCAGGTGCACGCTCTTACTGATTTCTAGGCGTCGTTCGCGAGTCAGGTACATGTTGAAGAGGAACTCCTTTTCTAGTTCCAATGTCTGATGCTTGGTGTAGGGACAACGTTTCTTCCGGCCACTTTTTGCCGTCAACCAGTTTGCCGCGTTTTCAGTTTTTGTGTCTCCTAAAGAAAAAAAATAGCACATACAATGTATAGAAGGGGCAGAGTTCATAATATTGTGCGTGCGTGCTCTTGGGCATGCGTGTGTGTGTGCGCGCGCGCGTGTGTGTGTGTGTGTGTGTGAGAGAGAGAGACAGAGAGAGAGGGGGGGGGGGAGGGGCAGTATGTGTGTCATGCGTGTATGGGAGAGTGCGTGCACGTGTGCGCACGCGCGTGCGTGTCTGTCTGAGGGCCTTTTTAGTATGCCCGGTTAGCCTTGGCCTATGCCTACATTTCAAAATAAGCAATTATAAAAGGATTACGCTCGTAGAAAATTGCTTTAAACCTATAGGCTACATTTTTGAAACCATTAGGCTACATGTGCACCGCCGTTGCAAAACCAGTCAAGCTCGTAGTTTGCGCCAAAGCCTAAATTAAAAGTTGAAATGATGATACACTCAAGGTCAGCAATTATTTTAACCACACAATTAAAACTAAAGAAAACAGAAATTAAAGACTGGAACATGTTTTTGATCTTATAATTGCCATGTATGTTATTTCTTAGACCTTAGATTTCTTATTACCTTAGATATTTGTTGGCATAGAGATGCTCATACAAACAATACCAGCGTACAACAATAACCCTGCAGATAATTAATGGTTTTAGTTTGTTTGTTTACTTGTGTTGTAACAAAGGCTACAATGCGTAGGGTATTGCAGGGGAGCTTTCAGCATCACGTACACACACACACGTCCTCGCAGCAGAAATAGTCACCCAAACACCCATAACGACCTGGGCGGGTGTCACCTATGCCACCCCGAGACCCACCTTTCCTGCCATTCGCAGCTCCCTCTTGATCAAATTCTTCCGTCTCCTCCGCAGAGGACTCTTCCGTATCCTCTTCCGAGCCTCGTCCCTGTTCCCCCTCTAAGGGCGCAGGGTGAGACTGCAGAGGCACGTTCCCCGAGGAGACGGACCCCTCGGTGGTCCTGCTTTCCTGCGTCGCGACAGGAACGGGAGACTTCGGGTTTGTTGGCGTGTGAAAGCGAACGGGAGTGGTAGGGGGGTGTATGCCAAAATGGGAATGGGAAGGGTTCGGCTGGGAGCCGTTGTAAAGTTTATGAGAATGTGCGTGGATCTGAGACAAGCGGAAGTACCCCGGCACGGGCACCGATCCCCCGTCGCCGCCGTCGGTAACCGTGCACGATCCAGAAACGGAACCGACCGTGCCTAACCTCGAGTAGGTGAGGTTTTCCGCGGTCGCCGCTTTAGAGCACTTCTGCGGCTCATACAGGCAGTAGTTGCTCTCTTCCTTAATGTTCTGTGGGAAGGAGCAGGGCGCGACCTGGGGACCGACCGCTTGTTCTTGGTCCATTCGACATGACCTTTGCGCGTCCATCCACATCTCCATGCCGGACATGTATGCGCCTGAGCCGGACACGACGTTATGAGAGCCGACCTCCCCACGTTTGCCCATACCTGGGAAATATCCATAGTTGTGCAGTCCGTACGGTAGTTCTGTGGCGGAGGTCTGCGGCACGCACACCGCGCTTCCTGGATAGTGCCCCCCGCTGCCCTCGGTTCGGCCATTGATCAGAGAATCCACTAGAAACGCATTCCCTGGCGAGCTCTCGGAACATGACATTATTGTAGTATATTTTGGCGACGGGGGAAGATAGCCCTTTCTGGCTGACATTTCTTGTGCAAAACATGCTGGATATGATTAGAGGCACCCCCATCTCCACCGCGCTGCCTGTAAAACCAATGGAAAGGCTAGGAGAGGGGAAGACCCTCCCACTCAAAGGCTACGTAGCAGCCGGGGCCATGGCCACTGTGAGGTTGAAGTAAAGAAAGGAGACAGTACAGCAATCAGCACGTTACCTCGCTCAACTGTATCCACCTTTACCCCGTTACCCCGTAAAATCTGGATTTTTTTTTCTATATAGAAGAAAAAGTCCACATGATAAACACGGGTGGCCCCCTACGCTTAAAAGATTAATGAATCCCTAATGATTGCAAAATGCAGTTAACATTTCTGCAATGCAGTTCAAACGTCACCGAAAATCAAAACAACGGATGACATATAGGCGTAATTGAGCAGAAATAAATCTGATCCAATGTTGTTAATGGTTGATTGTCATTCAAGTGTTGAATACATAACCTTGAAGACACATTTACTAAGCAAATAAGTATAGGCCTATGTGACTTTTTAGTAATACATTCTCTTGCGCCAAGATATATCCTCACTTAAAGGAAATAATGAAACCATCTAAACAGTGGGTTGTAACCCACTGTTTCATGGTGTACACCTATTTTATAAGGTTATAATTGATTTAAAAACAGAATATAACAACATCCCCCCCCCCCCCCACACACACACACACACACACACAGGTTATACAATCCGGCTGCTGTATTGCGCATTTTCTCCTGTGAGCCGTTTACAGTTGTGGATTAAACGCATAAGACGATGCTTTCCCAAATGCCAAGTCGATGGTAGGCTAGGCAATTATAATTTCTTCAATTCATATAAAGTCCGGCTATTTCATAAAATTACATATTAAACCACAATAATTCGTTACTACAAAATATTTTTAAAATATTTACCGCCGTTTGGTTAAATTTGTTTGGATATTTATCAACTCTTGACGATTTTGTTTCGCTGTAGATTATTTGATCTTCGGGGTAGAAAGCCTATAGGCCAAGTTGTAGCCGCTTCCGTTCGTCTTATGTGCCACAAAATGCACAACATTTCTACATCATATAAAAAAAGAAACAACAGACAAAAATAATTGTTTACGAAATGTTGTACGAGGACGTCCCAAGCGACTACAACAGAGCAGATGTAAAACGTGCACATAAGTCACCGGTCCAATTTGGGGCAATAAGGGTAACAATAAAACTCTCCCTCCATTTTGTAATGTCCTTGGCCATGTGCACTCTAAAGCTCGCTCCAGGTTGAAGTTAATCCTAGCCAGCTTTGCCATTACCAGGCCCAGGTGGCTTTGAGCCTCCAGGGGTTGTTTGTAGCCCGGTGTCCTGGAAAAGCTCATTTGGTTCGTTTTTTTTCTCGGATATAACTTTTCTGAGATCATCATCGTCGATGATGAATCATAGATTAAATGACATATATTAAACAAGCAAAAACACACAGACACACACACAGGCGCGCACGCGCACTCAAACAGGTACAGACTGACAGACACACACACGCACACACACAGTCGTAGTCACACACTCAAATAGGCCTATACATTTAAATATATGTAGGCCTATTTATGTATACAAATCTGCCCGTCCACCCTTTGCATATAGGTAAACGGGCGCAACAATGTACAATGTAGGCTACATGTAATATGAATTGGCCTATATTTTAATAATATACCTACTATAGGCCTATATAGCCGACTATATATAGCATACTAGGCATGCTATACTAAAGGCCTATGTAGGCTTATACAGGCCCTAATATTTAGGTTTATGTCTACAAAATACTGTCCGTCAACCCTTTACGCACCTAGGCCTATCTTGAGCATGCAAAGATCACTCCACCGTAAACGTATACACCAAACTAAATGGATATAAAGCCTAGACCACACGTACCCAATGCGAAACGCGAGCTTCGACGGAAACTTAATCCATCAAATGAACCTTTAAATTGTTTTGGTTTACACACTTCGTGTTTCTTTATTAGCATTTAGGCCTATCTGTCTCTGCCTTCGAGTTATTAATTGTGGCTATTAAATCTTCATTTTCACAGCTGCCCAGCTATTATGTCCTCAAAACAGTTTACCCCGACCACTAGCTTTGATCAAGCCGGGAGAATCGTGGCCGAAGAGGCCGTTTGAGCCGTATCATGTTCGTCCCGAGTGCCGTTATGAACAATAATGCGCGTTTTATTACATCCAGCGGAAGTATTTATTTTTCACAAGAGACAAAGCGACTCGGTTCGCACACATGCGGACCTAGAGCTGCCGCTCACGACTTGGACTGACACCAAATATCCTCCAAAGGTCTCCCAATGACAGGAAGGGAAAAAGGGGGTCGATCCCCTCTTTTGACAGTGAGCTAGGCCTATACTATTTCAATTACATCCTCCATACACAAGCAAGGCATAGGCCTGTTTGTTTTCGAAGGGCATCGGACACAGTTGCGACTGATCATTTATATAAAACATTTGAAACAGGTAATAGTATAATGGCGTTCCGAAAACCAGATTACTAAACCCAGCAATTTGGTTTAATGCAATCAACTCATCCATTGCAGGAGGCTATCATTCAGACTTCCATTAGGACATTCCCGAGATAAGAAAAACATGAGTAATTTCAACCCATCAGGCGTAGTTGGGTTACCGGCTATGGGATTGAAATTTACCCAGGTAGAACGAGCCTACACTCAATCATAAAAAAAAGCCAAGCTCAGCAAAATGAATAGCACATGCAGCATGGAGGCTTGGCACAGATGTGTTACCTTATTAGGGCCCCCGGGAAAGCTTTTACTTAGCCTACCGTTACGGGCCTAGTTAGTACCAGAAACAAATGCACAGACGGATACATAGTGTAGCCCACGCACCATCAAGAGCAATAATGATTGATTGGAACGGGAACGAGTTGAAGCCGACAGCAAATTATGTTAACAAACGTTTACCAGTATCAACGCAAAGAACGTGGAAGTAGCCTTACTGTTAGCGTGAGACAAAAAACGATCCTCGGCCGTGACATTGGTCCCATTAGCGCCACCCTGTGGCGATGCGAAGCCACGGCCCCGGAGCCCCGTGTTATATTCTACGTAGAGCTGGGTAAAACAGAGCAGTGGGGAAAAACGCTGTCAAATGAAGGCGAGAGGGCCAACATGCAGAGAGTTTTTCCTATCTGTCCTCTCCCCTGTCGTCGCTCTCACCTCCTTGGTAACACAGTTAATAACCTTGGTTCTCAGACGGTTTATTGCACTGCACTCCAATTGTACAAATGCTCCAGACTTTCAGACAGCTTTTATGGCCGCGTTGCTGCGGCGACGAGGAGGATGTCTCGTAATTAGGGACGGCATTCCTGCGCGCAGTAAAGGATGCGCAAAGCAAGGCCGGACTGTGGCAGAGTGAGGCAACCATAAACTTCAGCCTTTTCCTCGCGTTTATTGCCCTTTCGACTGTCATATATGAACGCCAATGCACTGCGGCTGGCTCCCATAAACACAGTGATAGCAACAACAAATATGGCGTGCCTCGCTAAAGGAGAATGTCGTTGAACCGAACACAAGCAGGGTGTGACAATGTGGGCTGCTTAAACAGAGCGACACATCGGTGCAACACAAGGCTATGTGTAATTGATTCATCAAAAAATGTATCTTAAGGCCGACAACATACCCTAGGTATATCGAAAAGTCTCAGTACAACGTTTGATTTACAAATTGTAGGCCTATCTTATAAATTGAAATCCCTCATTGTATGCTGCTAGGCTATAGCTGAGGGATTTCAATTTGTTCAAATGTATTGAAAAAAAGAAATGACGCAGAAAACACGTTGCAAACTATGGCTAACTGTATTTAATATAGGCCTAGTTAATTATATTTGACTATAAAGTCCTCTTGTCATTGGGAGGTCCGATTTAATTTAGCACAGGTTAGGCCTTGTGGTTCTGTCTGGCCTACGTTTTGTGTATCCACCCACCAAGTATTTGCTAATAAATAAAATAAAATATATTCATCTATTTTTGTCTTACCTTATTGTGCTGTGTAGGCTACTGTTGAAATAGTTGATTGTGCATCTTAACTGTGCAACTGACAGTGCGCTGGTCCATTCATGAACAGGAATAGCAATGATTCAGACATGTAAACAGAGACAAAATGTTCTGATAATCTTTTCATTTTTAATTTGGAAATATAATATAATACAGAATATTTTTTGGACAAACCAAGAAATCCATCAACGCGCGTGTCCAACCGTGCCACAATAGTAGGCTAAATGTATTTATTGTTCATAATTACACTGATGTAAAACTCCAAATAATTATGAATTTACAAAAAAAATGTATATATATATATCTTGTAAATAGATATCTCGACAGAATCAGGTAAATTGCCTTGCGTTGCTTGTGTATGTGTGTGTAGGCGTATATTTCAGTGCAACTCGTTATGGCGTTATCAATAGGCCTAGCGGATTATTCAATTCGTTCAATGAATAAAGTAGCATTGAATATGGTGTTTTATGTTATAGGCCAAGATCAAAATACCTATTCGCCCGAAAGAACAATAATCGGATTGCTGTCTCGCTCAACACAAACACTTAATACCAATAGGCCTATAGCCTATATCTTTTGGTGTCTTGTTCACTTGGTTTGCCGTACTACGAAATACAATGGTAAACAATTGGCTATAAAATAAATACAATTTAAAAAAAGAACACAAATACATTACATTCGCATCCGCTCAAACGCATTATTTGGTCACACCAAAGTCCGTCTAAATGATCTAAGTAATATATTTGCCATCATAAAGCCACAATATTAGGCCTACCACATTTCTGATTCAAAAACAGAGCAAATAAAATAAACCTTTTGATTACAAAATACACTGGATCAGTCAATTTAGACTGGTAATTCTGTCCGCGTAAAGAGAAACAAAAGAAATGAGCCGTATTTTTCGGAGATTTCACTGTAGGCCTCCGTAAACTCTGATTGAGGCAGAATGAAATCCATATAAAGTCTAATTTCAAAGTCTAAAGAGTGAGATCACAGTTTGTGTCGTTTTTTTTTTTACTCTACTCAGGCTTAATTCATATTCATGAAATGTTTCAAACCATGGGAGCGTTATACCGTTGTCCTCGAACTTGAAATTAACCGTTGAGCGGTTGTTGCTGCTGCGGTCATTGTTGTACAAAATGTACTCTGCCAATTCAAAGCTCGGATGCGGTGTGCAAACGCGGACACTTCTGCAGCGGTCACACCGGTAACTGTTCTGTGGTGTCACCCCTAAAGCAGAGGGTTGGAAGTGTAATATTGTAACCGGTCTCTGTTTAATTTCTTCTCCTTCATTCGACGATTCTGAAACCAGATCTTGACTTGTCGGTCGGTGAGGTTGAGCATCCGAGAGAGTTGCAGACGCTTCTCCTTGTTAATATACACACTGAAGAAGAATTCTCTTTCAAGTTCTCTGATTTGATATTTGGAATAAGGACACCTTTTCTTACGCGTCCTTTGTCCACCTATACAGCAGGGAGGGGGGGAACAGAGAGAGAGAGAGTGGCGGTCACAACACATATACATAAACAGTTACAGACCTATAGGCCTAGACAGAATAGGCATTCATGTATTATATTATGTTAGGCTATATTAACCCTCATCAAAAAAAAAAGTACTATATCCCTTACTATATCATTTTTTATATGTCATATGTAATCATTGGCCAGTGGCTTGCTCAACTTCCCTTCCGGACAATACACTTGAGCATTGACCTTACCGAGGAAGCGCAGGAAAGCGTGCACGGTAAGCTAAGCACGCAGTAAAGGGAACACATGCACGTCGTAATTAATGACGTCCCTACTTAAACTACAGTGTAAAGACAAATATTCAAAACACTTCACGCACAAAAGATGTAACACAAAAGCTCGTATGTAGGTCTACCTAACCCAAAGCCCCCAAGGAGGCACCACCCTCATTCCAAGCCAAGTATTCCTTTAAAGGTAGGAAAACGTTTAACTGGTTCATTTGATTCACTGATGTAGACAGTAAGATACCAGAATGAAATCAGTATGATATTTTTAAGAAATTACAGTGCGTAGAAAAACCACTACCCTATTCAGTCACGGCCAATTTCAATTCCAAGCACGTGATCCCGCAGTTTATAACAAAGTTTTGTTGGGGGTGGGGGGGGGGTGGGGGGGGGGGTTGGGGGGTAAAAATCTACAGGCCCTCCATAAACCTTATATGCTTATAAAACAGCATATAAAAAAATTTAACAGGAGCGCGCTAGTTGTGCAAACTTTCTCCCATAATAACCGAGGCGCTGACTTAATACGTACCGCCGTTGCTCGATTTCTCCTCATTGTTGCCGGAAGATGACTCCGGGCTGCTGGTCTCCTCCCGAGCCTCCTTGCCGGCTTCCGATTCCCGGCAGGGCGGCGCGCCGTCCTGCGCCGCCGAGCCGGGCTGCTTGGTCGCCGCCTTGTCCCCCGAGCATTCATTCGTACCTCCGGGACTCTCGGAGGCGTTGCCGTACGCCGTCTCGAAAAACTGGTCGAAAGCCTGCGGGAGCACGCCGTTCCGACCCACGTTCCCGTAGAAGTTGGAGCCGGAGCCCGTGCCCGTGTGGTGGTGGTGGTGGTGGTGGTAGGCGGCGGCGGCGGCGGCGGGGTTGTTTTTCGCGAACATGTCCCCCACCGCCGCCGTCTGCGCGGATAGACAGTCTCTGTGCGCCATGTCCTCCGCGGCGGTGTAGCACTGGGGCAAATTTCCCCGGTGCGCCCATTTCGCGGACGCGTCGATAGCGGCGTAGTCCCTGAACGTTACCTCGCGCACGGGCTGGACCTGCGGGAGGTTAGAGGAGTACGAGTATGTCATGGGGCGGGTGGACGGGGTCTGGGACAAAAACGAGGGCAGACCGGAAAAATCAGCCCCCGCCGACACGTAATAGGTGCAACTGGGCAAATACATGTTCGATCCGACGGGGACCCTCTCGTCAAAATCCATCATTCCTTCACGCCGCTGCTCTATCCGCGGTTCGTCTCTATAGCCGCCTTTAACATGGCTCTGTATCGTCGTGGCTCGTGCCTCTTTGAAGCAGGTTCGCGAGGCAGAAATTTTGAGACGTAGGCTGACGTGGAGAGCCATCTCCATCCATTCCAGGGAGGCGTAGGTCACGTGACCAACGACAGAAATTGACAGCTTTTCAGTGTGTGTGTGAGTGTGTGCGTGTGTGTGTGTGATTGTGTGTGTGTGTGTGTGTGTGTGTGTGTGTGTGTGTGTGTGTGTGTGTGTGTGTGTGTGTGTGTGTGTGTGTGTGTGTGTGTGTGTGTGTGTGTGTGTGTGTGTGTGTGTGTGTGTGCGTGCGTGTATGTTTAACAGAGTAAGTATGAAGCCTGACATTAGTTTATCGCTACTATGGTCTAAAATGAATCCCTTAATATAAGTCGGATCAACAATAACTGAATCGTTGTTCAAATAAAAACGTATCTATCCGCACGGCGAATTACAACCTGTTTGGTTCAATGTCATTAGAACAATTGCTGAAGAAGTCCTGCTGTGTTAGCATTAATAGTTCTCATTTAAATGTAAATTGTATTGTTCCAATATATCGCCAAATATGGGCATATCATCATATTATCTTATTTGCAGAATTATTTGGAATCAACACATTCTCCACTTAACTATTAGAAATTAACTCAAATCTATTGTTAGTGTCATTTATGTAAATATTAGTTAGTGTACACACACATGAAATTGTTATGCACGCATTACGCATATCGTTATTAAATGCATTGATTCTTTTACATTATTTGGTTCAGGGTCATGGTCAGTTGACGGTTGATTTGTCCACCTAACTGCACGCAACGTGGCGGTATTTGCACATAGGCCTACAAACCCTTTTAAAGATGACCAAACCTAAAACGTTATAACCTAGAACGACAGGCCTATATGAAAACAAAAACAACAGCAATGACGAGCACAAAAAATAAACACAAAATGAAACAAAACAATGTTAACTAAAGATAATTATGTGCGGGACTATACAGTTTGAATTTACCCTATAAATATAATAGCCTATAGGCCTATATAGGCTATTGTTTTAAAGGCGCATACATAGGATAACGCGCGGCGCGTAGTCCCATCGCCTGGCTTGAAATGTCCGCCTATTGAACTGAGGAAACTAATAATAGCCCTCACACATAGGATACACACGTAGAACCACTAACAAATGTTGTTGTTTTTTTGTATTTCATTAACGGGCGCCATTGCTGAAGATAAGGCAACGTATACGATGTGCAGTATTTTTCAATTTCTAGTTTTTCTCTTATCTATGTAAATGTTACAGCCATGAGATAGAGATTCGTATACCTACATAATAGTGTTTAATTGCTAGTTTTGATCTCCACCTATAGGCCTATCCTGTTTTAAAATAACAAGTTCAATTATTTGTGGTAGCCTATATTATGTGCATTTAACCGTTCCAGTGCGGGTCGTTATTTCAAAAGGGAAAATATATCCGTTTTTCTTTTCATTTCCTATAGGCTAATTAATTTCTACAGGGTAGGCCACTTGGTAGCCTAATTCTATTAGATATTTGCCATGTAGCCTGTATTGTTGCAGCAGAATAAGATAAAAACCTACGATGGTATGCATTAAAAATGATATCAAGGCGTTAACAGCACATTTTAGAATCAGATAATCTGTCACACCGCGGACTCATTGGTTTCTGTTCTTAACATCAAAGAGGCCACCATGGCACTAGCTTTGCAGAGGCTGCAACTTGACTCTAATGTGTTGTGAATGAGAGCCCTGAGCTCGGATTAGGAGCGCTAGGACTCCCCCATGGCCCTACCGCACTCAAATCCAAGCGAGATAAACACACGGATCCAAATCAAGGCTCATGGCTAACGTGTAACCCAATCTCAAACTATCACGTTCACTAAGATCCTGCTAGTACTAACTAAGACCGCAGTGGCAGTGTGTGTGTGTGTGTGTGTGTGTGTGTGTGTGTGTGTGTGTGTGTGTGTGTGTGTGTGTGTGTGTGTGTGTGTGTGTGTGTGTGTGTGTGTGTGTGTGTGTGTGTGTGTGTGTGTGTGTGTGTGAAACAGACTAAACCATGCACGGTTCATGTGCTTGCTCATATAGGTCATGTGGGGTAATTTTATTTGGAGAATTTGTATTGACACAAACAAGTCCACTGTGTTTGGGAACACACGCTCCGCCTCTCCCGGGCAATCCCAGACAAATTCAATGACTTGTGCTTAAGCTTTTCAGCTGCAATTGAGCACAGGCTGCCCAGGAAAAGCGAAGCCAGTGCTGCACAGACTTGTGTTTTTTATAGCTCCTATAGTATTCTGCTGCTCCCCTTTTACTCCCCGACCAGACACCACAAAACAGGCCATGCGTGATAGAATGTCCCACCTATACGGACTGGGAGACATTCAAACACAGCTATACAACTGCACAGCAACACAGGGGACCAGGTAAGAATAGCCTATACGGGATATTTATATAGGCCTATCGCAGGCTATAACATTGTCAATACGCTTTTTGTTTATGAATTCATTTCTGAATTATTAGACAAACTCGTGTTCAATTTGCTATTTGTTGTAACTGTTTATAGTGACCAAGCTGGCTAACTTGGAATCCATACATTGCGAAATACATGAATGTGACCCTGAACGAGCAAATGCACATGTACGTGCAGCCTCAGACGTAAACGTGTCTCGTTTGACATGCGCACGAGAACAATTGTGAATATATCCCATTACCGAGCACATGTGATCAGCAGCGAAGTCGTACTTTGTAATTATGCAAGACCGGGATTTCTTGCTGGGGCGCATTCAAAGCCAAACCTTTGTCTGCGCGGTCGACTTCAAGTTCGGGGGAGGGAGAGGCCCGCTGCCCAGCCGCGGAGTCTCTATACGAGACTTTGACACCATGTAAGGGCACAGCGTGCCCCGGATGAAGTTGTCCTGATTGCTTTTACATTCGTCCGTGCATGCCACCGTTATACAAAGGGAACACATAGGGGCCTATACATGAGAGAGAGAGAGAGAGAGAGAGAGAGAGAGAGAGAGAGAGAGAGAGAGAGAGAGAGAGTGAGAGAGAGAGAGAGAGAGCACGGTAAGGGCATCATAATGATGAACATACGTGTCGGTATTGAACAAACGGGATACACTTTGCACCGAATTTGCAAGGGTTTGATATAAAAGCAGGCCTGTTTATTTATTTTTATGCCAAAAAAGGGAAAGCTCAGCTACATTTTCCATTACAGTCACGTCAATAAATTCTGCTGAATTTGATTGCAGCTTTTGGATTTATCAAAAATGCCAAACAAAACTACAACAAAGGTTATATTAATTGAAATTACAAAATGCAAAGTATTCTTTCATGCACGACTCCCAATCTATTTGAACACACTAAGACATGCTCAGATAATGTTTTTAAAAAACCTCCCTTTAACACTGATGTTAGCAACACAAATACAACCCCATTCCAGACTGCTTCTACCTTTGTGCCATAAAACGTTGTTAGACAACAAGACAACAATTACGTCTGGGGAGCTTCTGTAGCACAGTTTCACGCTGTCAGCGACGTAAGACAATAAAGTAAGGCTAAATTGCCACACTTGGGCTTTTTCAAAGAAACCTGCAGTTTAAAAGAAATGGGATGCCTCCGGTCTCATTCATTTGTTGGCATTAAGTGCGTGTTGTCTAGGTCCTACGCTTGATCTACTTAGGTACATTAGGATAATTATAAAATGTAAAATGGCTATGGAAAAGTCAAACATTATAGAGTGAAGGCGAAATCAGATTTAGCCATGCACATTTTGTAAAAGGAAATGAGAAAAATAATAAAGGGCAGAGATAAGTGAAAGGAGCCTACTTTGACGAAAATCCTTAAAGGCACGTTAACAGCTAGAATGGTAGGTTCCTATTTATAGTTAGTCTATATAGAGTTTAAACCTGCCATTTTGTATGTCCGAAATATCCAGAAAGCTCTCTCTCTCCCTGTAAATTAAAAATATCAATGTGTAACATACCCTTATATTAGGCTAGATTGTGACTCGACCGTTTTGAACTTGAATCTATAATCGGGTGGATAAGTCAGGCCGTTTTTGGGGGTAGCTACAATTTGAATGTTGGGTCTGATGCGGTTAAAAAACAAAACGGTTCTCCCACAGACTTTAGTGTGCATATATCTTAATATATCTGGAATATCGTATCATTTGCACGTGCTAACAATTGTCAAATTATCCACAGGTGACGCAAAGACGGATCCAAGGCAATGGCGACGACAAGAGATTGGACCACACAGTGAAGGACGCGGCAGCGCCGGGGAGGACGCTCAACTCCACGGTCAAAGGGAGGACTTTCTTCGAATGAACAAACAATGAAAAAGACAACATAAAATATATGCAACGGCATATTGAGACACGTAGTTTTAAATTGAACTGTGGTGGGAGCCTGCGAGACCCCAAATTGTAAAATGCGGTTGAGGACAGAGGAGGAGATAATCCTCTGGAATTTCATGCAACAACTTTAAACCTTTTATATCAAATTGTTATGGAAATACATGTTAACTATGCATTTACAACGTTGTATATGCTAAATGTTGGCTATGACACTTCAATAATCCGGGAACAAATAGGCCTATACCTATATTACGCACATCCTCCGTTTCGGCTAATACGCGCACGTTCAGACTAGTCTGGTCTATTCGTATCGTTTCATTACTTGGAACAGGATATTTTCCTATTATATTGGATCATATTTTTGTGGCATATGCCAAAAATGGTTGTATCAATGTGATTGTTCAGCCTACTTTCTTGGTTCCTGGCTGATGTTAAAGGCTGTTATTTCACTACAATACTTCTAACGCTTCTGTGATTACAAATGTGTTGTGCTAGACCAATCACAAACAAAAAAATAAAAACACAAACATAGTCGACAATGATATAGCCTGTTTCTTTTTTTATAGCATTATAGGCCTTGCCTGTATAGCCTAATATTCAGGACAAAGGACGAGACTACGTGTATAGGCCGAACACGTTCAACTTCACGGACAATTTCAATACCGGACGAAAGATACTTTGCGACATGCTGAGAATTATTATATAAATATAAGCCTATAGCTGCTAAAAGACTATGTATAATATTAACTAAGACCTTTGTAGACTATAGGCTAAATATATAGACTAAGACTTTTAAGAGGCCAAAATACATTCGACAATGACTGGAGACGTGACGAATCGGCCTATAGGTCCTATGCCATGCGGTGTTGTTAACGGTCTAATATTAGACCTATATGTAACATACTAATAGAAATGAGGGACAATGACATACAACAAGAGAAATATCAATGTTAAAAACAATACTGCAATTTAGGCCATATAGGCACAAAAAGTAGGCCTATGGGATGTCGCCAAGATAGGCTAATCACGTGTCGCTTTCGGAGGTGAAATCTACATTAATTACATTAATGTATAAATCGGGCCATGTTGGGATAACATTTAGGTTATAAAGAATTAACTGAATTGCCTTTTTTTCTAACATTTGATTCTTATTTAGTAGCCTAATTCATACCCCGTTTGCCGTCGCAAGATGCAGAATGTTACAACTAGGCCTACATGTTTCAGGTTGCTATTTTAGTTGTCTATGCTATTTCTATGCTATATGAGTTAATAGGACCTACTTCCAATAGCTAATTAAATTAGACTTAGGCCAACACTATACTAGACATAGAGCAAGTTCAATGTACGAATGTGTTTATTTAACCTTCGGTTTCGGCCTATTTAGTTTCCATTCATTTAGCTTACAATTATTTTGTTTCCATAATATAGGACTAGGCCTATATTTTAAACAGTCACGAATTGTAAAGCATTCCTGGTTTGCTCTAAATTGTAAAGAGAAAGGAAACAATGGCGTTGTTTATTTGGCTGCTAGCAGTCTAGGTACTACACGATTACGTTACGTTTCAAAACCAACTCCAAGTTTCTGAGGTTTGGCGGCCTGCGCCATCATTACGCAAGGGGGCTAGGTATCCAGAACATAACATTCAATCCAGTCTATTAGAGGATTTATCCGCATTGGGTCTTATGAGCTCCTTATCAACTTCCAAATTATGTCTTTCTTATTTTCTTTCTTTCTTAATTCTTACTGTCCAGAATGCTTGTGAAGGCAAAAATGTGGCAATAAAACGTTAAATAGACAAGATGAAACCAATATGAAATGTCATTTTTTTCTGGCTGCATTCCATTTGTAAACACCACAAAAAAGGGAGAAACAGTGGAGCATTTGAAATAATAGAATGGTATGTAGTAAGTAAGAATGCCATAATATACCTAATATACCTAATATAAGCACGCCTTAGGATTTACTTCGAATTAAGTGATACATAAATCTGAATAGCAGCCTAAACATCTACCTAAAACTGTCGCTCTTGCACAAAGTGATGTACTGCGTTAAATTGCCTTAAGGTGGCAGCAAAGCTCACGTTGTCACTGGGAATCAAGTTCAACATCCTGTTTGAAACAGGCCCAAGCGGTTGAAAAACCCGCATAGCTGGGCAAAAAGCGTCTGGTGGGCGGGGCAACGGCTGTCCGTCAAGCCGAGAATGAAGGCGGGCGTTAACGCTTGTTTTGGTTCGCCACTAGCCAATGAGTAACTGCTCTGCTTACTCGCAGCCAATCAGCTTCGACTCTTTTCAACTCGTGCGGATAAACCCAGTCCCATTTTTTCAGTGTTTTATTTTATTTCATGGTGCAGGAAGTAACACTTTCCACTCTTGCCCTTTAATAAACCCAAAGTAGCCTAGGGTTATTTTGTCACACCTGCGCGCGCCGCTGTGCCTACGTAGAGACAGGACTAGCGTCTGTCTGTGGTCTCAAATTAGGACAACAGTCCTCTTATTCTCCCAAGAAGAGGAAACAAATCTAAGAAAATTGTCAAAAACAATGTGTATATTTTTTGTGACGTTGCATCAAGAATAGCAGCAACACGTTGCTATCGGTGAGGCGGTCATGCATATATAAATAGTTATCCCTATACTTTTCATATACTTTGTCATGTGGATGAATATATTATTTTTTTTCAATCTCAACAAAAACTACACTTAGGCTATGTTGCGATGACTAACTTCAGCATTGGCTACTATATATTTTTTTAATGTGTTATCCAATAATATATAGAAGGTTAATATCCACCATCTAACGAATCGAAATTGAATGAACAAGTGACTCTTTGAAGTAGGATATATGGTGTGCACTTCAATTCCTAACTGCACTTCAATTCCTAACGCGTACCGTGCCCGTTACGCTTTTGAGACTCGTGCTTAAGGCGTCAAATACATTCATGAAATGCATCCAATTACACAAAATAGATCAAATAAAATACCCCGAACTTAACTAGTAGGCCTACTCGTACTCCTCTACCGAACCGCTCACAATCAATGTGCTTCTGTGTGTGAATGCATATAGGCCTGTACGATAAGTAGGAGTAGAAGTCGTAGGCCTTTATCGAACAGAGGCTAAACATTTAATAATATAAATGTATAATATAAATGTCTATCTAAGTATCTAGGCCTATCTATCTATCTAGCTCGGCATATATATATATATATATATATATATATATATATATATATATATATATATATATATATATGTATATCCCTTTAACAAAAAACAATAATCCAATGGCTTAATATACAAAACTCGTCTTTCTAAATTCTGCTGATAGGCCTACTTCTAAAATCTGCAAAGATAGGTCTACGTTAGACTTGACGGTAATTGTAATGTAAACTGAGCCATGTAATGTAACCAACATGAACAGATAGGCCTATATAACCTAATTATCCGTCTTGGCTCTAGGATATCGTGGCCTAGAGTTTAACATAGCCGACGTGTTCAAAGTCTTTACCATTAAGACGCATTGTAGAACATTTCTAAACCTGTATGCCTGTTTAAAAATAATAAGTGTTAACATTTACATTTAAAAAGTCGTCTTAACTGCTGTATAGCCCTACACAAATCTTTGCGTGTTTAACACGTTTCAACTTCTCAACACTAAGATAGAAAAAACGCATTTAGGCCACACTGGCTGTGCGTATAGTGTCACCAAGAGTATATCCAAGAGTATATTATAATATAGAAGTAATATAAATGAGAGTCATTGTAATCATTGTCATGGGTAGTTGTAATATTTAAGGAACGTTTACTTGAATTAAATGACAATTCTTTGTAATTTATTGACATACAATACGCCTAATCACCCGCTAGATGGCGGTAGAAGCTCACATATCTATAGCTGTATATCTATAGACTATCCTACCACTGTCAGTGTCCAGGAAGTTAATTGATTGCTCTACAAGTCGATGATTCAACATATGAAATCAATATTGTGTACAGACATTGTGTCAATTAACAGGTCAATTAACTGGCCTACTATTACAACACAAAAAGTTGTGAGCTTTTAAACAACCTCCATATACCGACCGAGTAATGACAGAGAAATAGGCCGCGAATTTTCAACGTTTGACAACAGTAGTGAAATTCTTGTTCAAACAGTGAAATAATCAGCCAACCTAAATAAATATAAACGCTTTCCGAGATTACCTAAAAATCAACTCGTAGTGTAGGCCTAATGGCCTTATAATTCATCGTCCATATTTTATTTGGATGGACATCAACACAGACATAGCCTATTAAACAAACAACGATAATAACCATGCCGAAATGTACGTTATATACAACCACATGAATAGACACACATTATAAAATCAATAATTAATATGAAGGCATATCTCGGACGATTATCTATGCATTATAATAAGAATTGCACCATAGATTGAATATGAACGGAAGCATGGGTCCATTTGAAAATACATCTTGCAAGTAAAGCGTGTGGCTTGTTTTGAGAGGCGTTGGACACAATTATTAATAAAAGGTACCAAAGTCCAAATGCTTTATGTAATCCGGTGAACCTCCGTATTTAACACTCTCGTTAAACTTGGAAAAGAAGAAGTCTCAATGGCATAGGACAGCCTTCACGGGGTCTGTTTTCCGGAGCTCAGAGAGAAATGTCACATATATTTTTCCACATGCGAACTCCGTCAACCATATTTTACAACACGAAGGAAGAGAGAGAGCCGTGCATTATAGACGGGATCTCTGTTCCAAAAGTTCTGGTGAATCACGTGCATCAAACAAATAATCGAAAAAAGTTTGCCCTCTCAATCCATAAATCCAGAATTGTGGACTGAGTGTGTGTGGTGTGTGTGTGTGTGTGTGTGTGTGTGTGTGTGTGTGTGCGTGTGCGCGCGCGTGCGCGTTTTAATTTCCCATGGATATACTCCGCAACAACAAAAAAATAAAAATAAAATAACTAGCTGATTATTTTCACTTTGTTGACCACTTTCTTTTCCTTCACGCGTCTGTTCTGAAACCATATTGTAACCTGTCTCTCGGAGAGATTAGTCTGAGCCGATATCCTTCTCCGCTTATCCTTCGTGATAAATTTATTGGCGGCGTACTCTCGCTCCAGTTCCTTCAGTTGCACCTTGGTGTATGGCACGCGCTTCTTCCGTCCACGTCGGTAGGAACTCGCGTCCCCCGTGGCGTGGGACGCCGCGTCTGTACGGTGAAAAGAAAAAAAAACCCAGTCAAAAAAAACACACCTTATTGTCTCCATAGGCTGCGTAACATCGACGCTCCTCACTTTGGGTTGGGTTTGAATAGCGTTATAAACCTACGTGTTTTAAACCCCACACACGCGCACGCACACGCACGCACACTCACGCACACACACACAATGAAAAAAATGTAGTTTGATCTGTATTACGCAAAAAAAACAGTCAAGGTTAGTATTGAATCTTACCTGGTATAGAGGATTTCCAGATATGGCCTGCCTGTGGCTGCTCTTTGGCGCAGTACACTTGGCTATTCCAACCGTTAGCGGTGAGAGTCCACGGCTGATAGCTGTCCATGGGCAACAGGCTCTCGTGTCTGGCCTCCGACGGCGCACTGATAGTTGGCACCACGGGCACGTCCAGATAGCTGGGAACAGGTTGGTACGGACCGGAAGGATACGTGGGATAGAAAGCGAATTCCTTCGCCCGGGACGTAAAGTCGTCGGTCGCCGAGGCGGATGAGTCCATGTATTTGTCCCCGTACGCGGAGGGGGGTTGCGAGCCGCACGACTTCATGCTACCGTGATGGGACATCCTGCACGGGTAGTAGCTGCTGCCAAAGTATCCGTAGGGCAGCGAGGCGCTGGACGGGCTGCACTGTTTCACTGGCTCCCCCATACCAGAAGTGGGCACGTCGCTGGACAAGTACGCGGTGCTGGGTGCCAGGGACGGTGGATGCGCCATCAGATTTCTGCACTGGTTCGCAGCAAAGTTGCCACCAGCAAAACCCTCCATGTTCTTACTCACTTCATCGGAGCCGTCGCCGTTGTCGTAGAGGAACATCACCGACGGGTCGATCCAGCGCGGACGGAGAAGCAGTGACGTTGTCATAGCACGACATCCAACATTGAAGGGTACTGGCTCTTTTTAAAAAAGCCCAGAGACTGAGGAAAAGGAGATACTGATTCCGAGAGAGTAAGTGACTCTGACGCGCACGGAGCACTAAGGTTGCGCCATCATTGGCCAGGAGTATACCACGTGATCAGACTATGCAAAGCGTACGATAAACATCTACCAGCGCAGATAATTAAATGGAAACGCTGGTCTGTGTGTTGGGTGACTTTACCGATAATGGCACTTTGCCTTGCCATGGGAGAACTCTTTCATTGAAATAAAGCAAGTGAAATTAAACACAAATCTGGCGAGGATTGTGTGATAAGGTAAAAGAAATAAAGAAAACACTCAATATAAATAATGCAATAGTGTGTTTTTGTTTTGTTTTTGATCGATCGGAGAATAATTCTTGGGAGATAATAACGATATCTAAATGGGAAACATATAGGCTATCTTTACCCATGGATCTGGCCTTTACGCATACAATTATTTGCCCGTGCCCTGTTATGTCTTAGCGCATGCAAAAAGGTAGCCTACGTGTTACTATGCATTCAATTCCGCAAACGTAGGCCTATAGAAATATAGATAGATTAAACAATACAGCCAAATAAATACCAACTAGCCTACTTACATGCACAATAATAGCCTACGATAATATAGGCCTACACTAACAATTAAGTAGCATGTATTAAGTGAATAGACATTTTGTGCGTATAGGTCGAGTTATATCTTCTAGTGGAAGTTCACTGTGGCTGTGTGCAAACATGTAAAATCGTACATGACGATGAGATACTATACATAATCCTACGTATCGATAGGCCTAGGTAGGCAAATATGCGCGGGGCAAAACAAATACAAAAAAAGAGATGAAAACAAAAATCGCAGTTTCGTCCATGTTTCAATATCACGACTTTCGGACATTTAGAGGTAAAAAAAAAAAACAAGGGTACTGGTTGGACGTGCACGCTGTGCTTTTACATACGCGGTTGACGCGGCTGGAGGCCAAGGTCAAGTTGAAAGTTTCTGTCTAGCCGACATGCTTGTTGGGGCCATTCAGTCTTAGAGGATCGTCTGGGCTTTTGAAAGGAGCGGAAGGAGGCTGAGGATTGCTGTTGGAATAAAAGCTGTCGAGGACATTAACTTTTACTATCATTTTTTTTTGTCCTGACGTTGAGCCCTTACACTGCACTACATGGCTGGCTTTAGATGTGGCCTACTGGTGCGTAGGCTGCCTTTTAGCGTTGGGAACATAACACGAGTGCCTTCGTTTGTGTGTGTGTGTGTGTGTGTGTGTTTGTAGGAGTTTTGTCGAATACGTGTGAAAATGATGTATTCTCTGAAAAGAAGGCACAAGATAGACGTGTCGTTGTGTGGGTGTCTGGTCTGCTTTCACGTGTTTACGACCAGTGGCACTCTGACATAGCGACTGAACACTTAGTCTCTCACTCAAGTTTGGACCGAAATGTGTAAATATAAAACGGGTTTCGGTTAGTCTAGATAATTACAAAAAAAACAAAAACAACACATGCTAACATTTGAGATCGTATATATGCACAACTGAATGATTTAGTCTTTCACACATATCTGACCACATAGCCCAGTGCGTAAATAATCAACCAAACAAGGATACGGTTATACTGGCATAATCCAAGAGATCCCACGCCGCGTAGGCCTACGGCGGGGTGAAAATAGGACAATGATTAATTGTACAAACGGAAACAATTACATGCCTAACGTTAAATGTTAACTTTTTCCCTTTGGATTCCTCTTTTTATATTTCAATGTGTAATGTAGGCCTACTACTCAGTCGTTTAAACCCCATTGAACATAAGTAGGCCTATATTTAAACCAAACAGGAGCACGCGTCAACGCCAACAGAATAACTTCTCACTAGTAGCCTAACGTTGCCTACATTTTGTTGTTTTTGCACAGGAACAAAAACACATAGCCTAGGCTTATCATATAAGCTTCAGGACTCTACATATAGCCAATAAAATAAACCACATTTGGCTAAAAAAAATGTTAGGCCGATAGCCCAACGGGAGGATGCAAAAGTGATTATGTAGCCTAAGCTCTAAATAATTGTTATTTCTAAATTGTGCTTGTGAAGTAGGCAATGTTTGGTGTTCAGTTTTGTAAGACATACCTAGGCCTAGGTCTACATTATGTATGCTAATATGAAATGGGCAGGCCCAATTCAAAATCCAGATGCTATTTCACATATTGCTGAAAGAGCATTAGCCTACATGACCATCATATCAATATCCTTGTCCCGATATTGTTGAATTAAATAACTCCATGTTAGGCCTATTATAAGGGAGGCCTACGTGGTCATAATTTGTGCTAGTGGACGGTAAGTGATAGGCCTACTTCTGGAAATAACCTTTTTATACGATTGTATTTTTCTCATGTAAAAAAACATAATTTGATTTCGTTCTGTAGGCCTATGTCTTAATTATCCTGTGCCCAAAGTAGGCTGATTGCCAATTGGGAAAATGTAAGAAAATGGTATAGGCCTAGGTTGTCAATGACTTGACAAAGACACCTAGGGCTATTCACAATTCATCAATGATCTTTTGCTCGTAGTTATTTGCTACAACGACCCAGACCACGTGTGTTTCTCTGAATTCAGAGAGCTGTTCGGAGAACGCACGACTCTCGTGTGTCGCCTAAAGCCTCTGGACCTCAACAAAAGATGGCCGTTACCATGGTGGCGCAAAGCGCAGATGTGCGAGTTTTTTTTTTTTTAAGGCCAGCGGTCAAACCAGGCACAACAACACAAGCGAGGACGAGACGGACCACCGTGCGCCAAAAACAATGGCCAGACCCCTCATACACCTCCTACACCTCCGAGAACCTGCCCTTCGGTTTTCAGTTAATGGGAACATTGTTTTTCTGTATGGACAAATCATTGAGGATTATAATAATAGTATATTATTGCATACATATATAACCAGCATGACAGCATGGGTTAGCCCCAATACAAATATAATGGATTTGCAAAGCCTCGATATACCGTTCGGCCATGAAAATAGATGGTTGTCGTATAAGTTCCCGACATATTGGCCTAAGTGTGTTTTTGGTGATCAATGAATGATTTGAGAGGTGGTATAAAAGTAGCTCACATTTTGTCCTATGTCATCCTTACAATTTCTGTAATATGATTATGATGGACGGGTGGAAATACAACGTGCGTACAAATACAACAACAAAAGGTAAAACTTTCACATTGGCCATATGGTCTAGTCATTTAGCTCTCGGTCAAAGTTATGAAAACGAGGTGTTTTATTCACTCAGTACAGTTCCTGAACAGATAAAAACATATACAAACTAAAACATACTGGTGCGAAGTAGTCTAGGCCTAATGATTAGCCTACATTTCTACGGTATAATAAAAATAGTGCATGGACGTCTCATGCATGTTTTTAATTAGGCCTATATCATAGAAATTGAAACTGAGGAAAATTGAAGTTGTTTTCTAAATTGCACGTTATTGATAAGCAATTATCACATTACGCCCATTAGTTTGAATGCAATTAATTAACCTTAAGCTCTTTTATTCTTTCAAATCGGCAACATTGTGATGCTGCTTTCAATGTGACAGCACGAGGCCAGCGCTCCTTATTACAAACAGCTCACGTGGATATAGCCTATAGGCCTATATAGGCCTATCATTAGCTTGAATTAAGCTCCACGACTTTAAATTAGGCCTAAATCCTACATTGCACGTATTGACTATTCAAACATTGGGATTCCATTAACGAACCCTGTTTTGCTCTAGTATGCAGAATCACAATCACTTTTTTTGTATAAATTTACTTTTTATTGTCAATATAGTATATCAGTAATAGCCTAATATAAATAACATGATAATAACCATCGTATTTCCACCTGAACAAAAAAGTAAAAACAAAAAACAAACAAAGCCAAAGCCACCAAATGACGAAAATATATTAGGTAGGCTATAATATAGGCTATATTCAGGCGTAGGTCCATATTTATTACGTAGGCCTATATGCTTATTTATTTTAGTATTAAGTATTAGTCTATATGCGCTGTGATCCACTTCATATTGCGGTGTTCATACTAGACTCGAGAAATTACCTAGAAAAAAAAACCTAATGATGTAATCAAGAAAATACATTTCGAATAACTTGTGTTTAGGCCTTCAGCTCTCAGTGCAAGTGCAATGAAAGTAGCACTACAAACAAAACGAAAATAGAGCATTTTCAGCCTATTTAACTTCTAAACTATTTGAACTAGTCCCTAATCAGAACATCTGATAGACTTTGCTGTTCTTAATTAAACAAAAAAAACATTGAACGTTTTGGACCTCAATAATATAAAAGCCTAATATACGTTCTAGATATGATGATCTGATATTATATGGTGTGGGTAGGTTAAGCATTATGCATCGTATTGGTTAACACACACGTGTCGTCTATGTCTTGGTTATACAATGGCCATTGCGTATAACTGAATGTAGAATTTGATAATTATTTATCAAAAAAGACCTAGGCCTATGTTTTCCTCATATAATTTGGAAAGCCCAAACTGAGCCTATTATCTGCCATTCTGGTAATATATATATATATATATATATATATATATATATATATATATATATATATATATATATACAGTATATATATATATATATACAGTATATATACAGTATATATATATATATATATATATATATATATATATATATATATATACAGTATATATACAGTATATATATATATATATATATATATATATATATATATATATATATATATATATATATATTACATAGCCCTAGATAGCAATCGGGAACGAATTGTCTATTTAGCCTCCACGTTGGAAAATCCGAAGATCCATTAACAGGCTACAACTCACATTGAGTTGAGCACAACCTCAAACCACATAACAATGTTCTGGACATCGTCTTCTCCGCATGTTATGTCTACAATCTATCAGCACTTCGCCACATTCAGCTATATTGTGCAATGGCCAATATGTGCTTAAAAAATAAAAATAAGAGCCAGATGCCTATTAGGCCTATCACCGAAACGCAAATGATCCGAGCGAAGTTGTTCCCCCGAACAACAGACAGTCAGGCCTACTAACTTACACAGGGACATTTCGGAGCTGGCAGGCCGATGTATGATAGGCTATATCTTGGCCATAATGGACGAACCTGGAGGTACAGGCCTCTCCAACAAAGTGCTCCTCAACATATCCAACTGCAAACGACCGCACGGCGCATTTCTACAACGCAATGGTAGGAAAAAGCCAACCAAACAGTAAAACGCGTACTCGTAAAGTGATAAGGCTTTGCACCTGGCACATTGCGTTGCTGCTACCGAATTGGTGATAAGCCATATTCAATGGCTACCTCAAACGCAATACTTTCGTTTTAATGGGGAGGGGAGGTGGGGTGGGGTCGGGGGGTGGGGGGGGGGGTAGGCCTAATTCGGGCCTTATCGCCTGCATCGTAGCCTGCATTTGCAGCAGAAGAATTTGTCGAAGTCGCGCGATGAAGCATCGTGGATAGAGACAAAACGGGGCTGGTTGGTGAAAGGTTTTCCAACCGTATAGTCACCTTGCATTCTCAAGGCATATGTCGCGATCCAAGGTCAGCGAGTTGACATCCTGGCCGCCGCGTCATCTACTTTCAAGGCCAAGTTGAAGCAATAAGACGGGAGGGGCCTGCGTAATGAACGATTTTTTTTCTTTTCCCTCTCTTCTCTCCCCGCTCTTTCGCACGCCTTTTCCCGAAATGATATCCAAAAGGTACATGGTGACAGACATGACACACTCGAACCCAAGTCAATGCATGCTCTGATGCAAAACTGATTTTGCGCTAAAAAAAAAAAACACACCAAAGTATTTCGCTGCTGGGATTGGATTACATGAGCACTGCGCAGACTCCATGGTCAAGTTCAAGTTGGGCTCCCTAGTAAAACCGAGGGGCGCATTCTGCAATGTCTGCCGCGGGGGGCGCTCCCCCTCTTTGATCTACCCCCAACTAGACGCTAGAGAAAACACACATAAAGGTGTCTAGATTTATTTATTTATTTATTAGAGCTTGACAGCTTACACATTTTGTTGTTTGTGTAAAATAATTCAGAAATAAGGAAGCATCCACGAAGTTCCATTACCGATGCACTCTGTTGCGATATGCTTCCCGATAATAGGGAGAATAGTTTAACAATCGGCAAACAAAGCTCTCCAAACCCATCCGGTGTCCTTCGCTATCTAAGACACACAATGGGACACAACTGTAAATGAACAAGGTCATCTTTCAGTTGCGCAAAAGTAATCTTGAACCTTATCTCCCGGTAGATCACGAGATACTATGCCCTATGACTTATTCTAAGTTACGCAGTGCTGTATTTATGGCAACAAATCTTAATCTTACAGGTGCATATTTTCAATAGGCCAAATAGTATGACATGAATTTAAAACACCCCCTATGCAAGATAAAACAATTAGCCTAGTTTACCGTTATACATACGAATCAAAGATTCACTACAGGATGCCAACTAAACTACAAATACTTGGTCGCTGTATTTTAATTTGTACTGCTGTCTATACCTACTTCCTTATACTCAACGTGATCAACACCAAACAACCCAGTGTCAATCAAAGAAACAGTTACGGAGTCCACCGGGTCACTTTATATAGCCTACCCACACAAGCAAAATCCAGATCCTGTAAAATCAACACATTAAAGTGGATCACCATTATAAACAAAATAGGATTGAAAAAAAATCTTATCGATCGTTTCCATGAAAATCTAATCATTGATAGGCTATTCATAAATTAATTTAGGGCTACTAACGTCAAACACAAAGCAACAAACGAAATTTGTAAGGGGTTGTTTTGGAAGGCTTTTGTTTTTTTGTCAGATATGTTATTGCTCTGACTTGATTGACAAACTCCAATTGAATTAGCCTATTTTAAACATTGAAAACAATGTACCGTTAATAGGAAGGTATAGGCCTCTCGTTGTAGTGCAAACTTAAATGAGCATTTAAAAAAAAAAGTCCACAAGAAAAAAGACAGACAGACAGACGGACAAACAGACAGATGATAAGACCGACAGTGCGCAAGACAGAGAAGGAGAGAAAGAGAGGGTGGAAGGGTGTGTGTGTGTGTGGGGGGGCGGAGGGGGAGTAACTTATGTAGACTCAAAGGAATTCAACTCACTTCTGTGTTTGCTCGGCTGGGGGAGGGGTCAGCCGTGGCCGTGGGTAGTCTTCCTCCTCTTGGACAGGCGAGGGCGCACAAGGACAGCGAAGGCTTCTGGGGGAACCGGAGCCCGCGCCGCCGCACGCTCTCATCCCTTTGATACCCACGTGACGTCATTCTCCACAGCATCAATGACATGCGAGCGCAACCTCCGCGTTATATCTGTACGCGGTAAAGTGTAGGCCTACATTTTAATTAGTTAGTTTCGAGAAGAAAAAAAATAGGTCATCGAGTCCACCGAGGAGACTTTTCATTTGGTTCCCTAATTCTGAACTGAAGTTAGAAATAAGACGTTATGGGGAGTGGAAAAACGAATTGAGAAGAAATGGTTAATAGCCCATTCCCAGTAGTTTTCAAAGTGATATTGTTTCACAGTGTAATTAGGACTTAGAGAGAGTCCTAAATAGAGTAGGCCTAGAGAGAGTATTTTGGTTGAGTTATTTCTTCTCTGAGGTAGCAATTCTAGGCCTAACTTACAAGTTACAAGCCTAAAAAATAATCATTAAAAAAAACAATATTTAATCATTAATAACGTGATTTTCCTTTGTAGTAGGCCTATAATACTATAGTAGACCTACTTAGTATAAACTATGGACACAGCTCCACGCTAAAATTGCGCACTGGTCATTGGCCATGGCAGTGGCACGATTAAAAAAAACAACTAAACGGTTACTTCTGCTGGGTTGGTTTTCCAAAGGTCCATGTGCTACTGAGCTTTTAACTGCGCATGTGTAATGTGTAAATGCGGCAGGGAGGTGAGCTTTTCATTAGAGCCTATTAGAGTGACCCGTTGTGAAAAACCAAATAGGCTATATAGGCTATTACAGCGTAATTATTGTGCGAGGCCAATTCGTCAACCAATAACAAGTGCAGTCAATATCAAAGCTAAAGCCTGTATCTTAACCCTGCTTATGATGATACCACATAAACCACAGACATGAAAGACATGCATTTCCAAAAACATGCTTCACACAATGTAGAATATTCCATATGAACCTAATTGTGTTTCATTACCTGTTTTTATTTCCCACATCAATTAAAAGCAGGTAGCCTATTTTGTATACAGAAATAAATATATCACCATTAAAAAAACAAGCAAGTTAATCATAGTAATAAAGATAATAAAGATTAAACAACTAATTGTGTGGATTCTATCTATGTAATATATGAATCCTCTTATTTATTTTATTAACATACAAAATCCCAGTTTCAGCTTAATAAAATAGCGACAACAATATAGCCTAAACCGCAAATGTCTTCAGAAATTGAATTGTGTTCATTTTTAAGACAACGGCGACAGCGAATAAAACCCCAAACACGTATCCCTTTAACAGAAGTAAATATGGGTCTTAATCCACAGCCCAGTTCATTCTGTTGCATTAACGCTTCTTCCACTTCTTCTTCCACTTCTTCTTCTTCTGTTTTTATTGCTGGGGTTTTTTGGTTGTTGTTTTTTTCTATCTGCCCTCCATCCCCTCCCAATCTCTGTCCCTCCCGCTGTGCTATTGCTCCTTGTGTTCACCCACATCCAATCAATGCGTGTCGTCATCGGGGTACCATCGTGACGACTACGCTATTAAGGATGACAGCTCGAGAGGAAGAGAGGGCAAATGGTGATCCCTCCCAGAGCTGTCGAACCCGAACTCAGGAGCGCTCGCTTCTCTCAGGGTCAAGGAAAGGATCGCATCCCCCTTTTCATTCACAAGCATCTCTCTCTCTCTCTCTCTCTCTCTCTCTCTCTCCCTCTCTCTATCTGTCTGTGTGTCTCTCTCCCTCTCTCTCTCTCTCTCTGAGATTTGTGTTTCAGTAACGCTCTGCTAAAACGGTCTCTTCGTGTGAAAATCGTTTTCACTCTCCGCCGCGAAGTTGAGGTTGAGCTCGCGCCGCGCGGTCGTGGGTCTCTCATTTTTTTGTCCGGGTGGGGGGGGGGAGGAAGTAGGAGGAAGGAAGGAGGAAGAAAAGGTTATGGAAAACAGAAAGGAAATGGTGATGCTCGCGGAGGAAGGTCAGCGTGACGGCAGCGGCGCGGCCGCCAGCAAGACCCGGTCCAATCTGTCGGAAGCCGTCGGAAGCCCCGCGAGGGGAGAACCGCAGGGGAAAGCGGTCCCCATCCCCAGGAACTGTACGAGTCCAGGCGCTGCGCCTTACACGGCCGCCCGGGACAGAGTCGGGATGGAGATGCAGATGGAGGAGGGCGTACGGCGTATGGGTATGAGTATGTGCGCGGACGTGATGAGACCGGTCAACGTGTCGTCGTCCGGCGAGAGACGCCGCGGCGACGATCGCCCCCACAGGGAGACCAGCAGCTCGGACACGGAGTCCGACTTCTACGAGGAAATCGACGTCAGCTGCACGCCGGAAAGCATGGACTACCCCACGTCCAAAGGTAAGGTCTCCATTTTATTCTATATGCGTTGTATTTTAATCCGGGCTGTTACCTGAAAAGGTGAGCTGCGGTTCGCGGCATACGGTGGATGCAATGACAATGTGAAAAAGAAAATCTAGGCTACAGATTACAAAATTCCTACATCTCCACCACGGACATTTCGAGACCTGTATACTGTATTTTGGGTTGTTGTTGTTTTTGTTGTTGTTGTTGTTTCTGTTATTTTCCTCTTGTCTTATTTTGACCAATTGAGCTTTCACTTCATGCGGCACAGCTGTTATGAGAAGTGACAAGTGTGGTCGGATACATGCTGGGGTGACACCCACACGTTAACCAAGACTTAGACCCAGTCCGCAAACGAGTCAAATCGGCGCCACATCCATGCTCTTTACCAAGAAAGCCTATATGCAATAAGTATATGTTTGGACACATTTTTTATATAAACCACAACCTTAAAGGGAAGGGAAAAGGCCACTGCCTGATAAATTCAGCTAGGGGTTGAGTTTTCAGTTGAAATACACATTCTTCATTCAAAATCATAAAATGCTAATATATATATATATATATATATATATATATATATATATATATATATATATATATATATATATATATAGCTGCATTGGAAGTGGAATATTCCTAGTGTCAATAATATCGTAAAAGCATGTCAAATATACGTGACAAACAAAAAGACAACCTCGTTTAATAGTCTTGTTTATTCATCAGAATTAGGCCCATATGTTAAATTTAGTCTGGACTACATACAATGTTGCAGAATTGAAGGCCCAATGTGTTTATTGAAATAGCAGGGTACAATTGAATTGAATGTGTGCATCCTTTAAGAATGAATAGGCCTACATCAACGAAAAAAAATGTTGTAATTAAATGTGTTGAAATGTCTTCCAACGGGAATACAGGCCCTTCGCCATATTTAGTAAAATTGTATCTAACATGTTTTTAATGATAATAATAATTATTATTAATGTTATTCCAGGTCGAAACATTAATTCGCCAATCCTCCCCGGTGAAAGCAATGCGGATTCTGGAAAAAATGGGCCGAGCCAGGCGTCACTGGCCTACGCAGCCGACCAGATGAGGCGGTACCGGACAGCGTTTACACGGGAGCAGATCGGACGCCTGGAGAAGGAGTTTTATCGAGAAAATTACGTCTCAAGACCCCGGAGATGCGAACTGGCGGCTGCCCTGAATTTACCTGAAACCACAATCAAGGTAAGATGTTTTTTTTAATCAAATTTGATCACACAATTTGATCACATTGTCACATTTGTGACATCAGATATTTAAATACTAGGCCAATATGAAACTTCACCCAAATTATATAGGCCCTACACCAAGCCTGTATTTCATGGAGTTGGAATAGTCTATTATTCCTATTAATTTCCCTCCCATTTTCAATTGCAAATAAATCCTATTAAATTAGGCCTAAAGCATACAGGCTAAATTCGTTAAAACGAAATTTCGTTTTCATCGCCGGTTTTTCGTCTCATCTTTCCCTCTATTGTACTTACATAGGGGTCAGTTTTATGTGTTGGTCAAGCGATAACCAGTGCGTGTGTATGTATGTAGGTGTGGTTCCAGAACCGCAGGATGAAGGACAAGCGCCAGCGTCTCGCCATGACGTGGCCTCACCCCGCCGACCCCGCCTTCTACACCTACATGATGAGTCACGCCGCCGCCACGGGGAACCTCCCTTACCCCTTCCCGTCCCACCTGCCCCTGCACTACTACTCCCACCTGGGGGTCGGGGGCGCCTCGGCTCCCAGCCCCGCCGCGCCTTTCGCCAGCCCCCTGAGGTCCCTAGACAGCTTCCGGATGCTGTCGCATCCCTACCAGAGGCCAGAGCTGCTGTGCGCCTTCAGGCACCCTTCGTTGTACCCTAGTCCCCCGACCCACCACGGCCTGGGGCCCGGTGGGAGCCCCTGCTCCTGCCTGGCGTGCCATTCGAGTCAGCCGGGCGGTCTCCCGTCGAGGCCACCCGGGTCGGACTTCGCTTGCTCCCCGACCAGCAGGACTGACGCTTTCCTCCCGTTCAGCCCCTCGGTGCTGAGCAAGTCCTCCTCAGTGACATTAGACCAGAGAGAAGAAGTGCCCATGACCAGATAAAACGAGAAAACGCGCCGATTCGTCCTTCTACACCACAACACTATTTGTCTCTCTTCGTTTGTGCCACAGACTTCTTACAGGCTATTACACATGGATAGGATGCGGATAGCACATGTAGGCCCACATATCCAACTCAGCTAAACTCAGCTGTTGGGCCACTTTGTAAAACACCCAAGATGACCATTCATGTTGGGTTTCAATGCGCAATAGAAATAACAACAGTCTACTGTTAAAACCTCATTTTAGAAGAAAAGACAGCAAGCATATGAAATTTGACGGCACGGGACAAATCAACGCAATTGATTTAAATATTATTTTTGTTGTAAGAGGAAATGTGGATTCATGTGGAAAACGAAACAAACAAAAAACAAAAAAAACAACAACAACATTTACATCTCTGTGATGGATGGCGTTAACATTTCATCATTATTCCTAGATCTCCACACGCGTCCAAATTGACCTACATGTATTGTTAGTTACACGAGAATGATGCTTCCCATCTTCCTTTATAACAAGGGAATGTGTTAAATATACTGTGGCGTCTCATTATATTTCCACCAGACCCCCCCCCCCCACACACACACACACACACTTTTCTCAATCGCTGTCCTGACGGACCCATGGCGCACGACTTGTGCAGATTCTGGGGGAACGAAAAATTATGAAGTGATGTATGTTGGGATGAATTTTGAGTGTTGAATTAATGATGAACGCCGAGGAGAGATCGTTTTCTACCAAACGGTAACAAGGCGCCAGGGGAGCGGATTAGTGTGCGGAGCCTGACGGAGGGGACGAGGAAGAGGAGGGCGGCATTCAAAAGAGGATGGAGAGCAGGGATGGGGAAGGGATTGGGGAGGGATGGGGGGAGAAGATAGAGTGGACAATCACAGAAAAGCGATGTGAAGCGAAACAAGAGGAACATTTTAAAACACACATCGCCCCCTCGACTCGAGCACACAGTCTTTCGTCAGCCACCCCACTTATAGATTATAATAAGTCCATATTGTTAATAGGCAAGGTCATGAGTGAAGTGTGTGATCTCACTGAATGCCTATATATACATTTTCTTATTTTATTTCCTTTGCTTTGCACTGCTCCAGTGGCCTAGTGTTTTATGGAGACGATTGATTTGAAAGTGACAAATAACACTGCGCTGATTTTATTTTTCATTTTTTGTTGCTAGGTTGTTCTCGACGTCTAATTTACAATAAACAAAGTCAGATAATGTATTAATTCGTGTCTCTCGATTTTATTTTAATTTCTATGGAACAATCTGATATCTCTGTCACTGAAGTCAAATAAACGGCAACATGGAGGCCATCGACCAACATGGATTGAATAAAAGGGCATTGAGCTCTATATAAATTAGCCTATCTGCCTATAATGTAACCAGGAA
>JAOPHQ010004590.1:107500-112500 GCA_030340625.1 Merluccius polli
TGAGCAGATATATGTAGCCTACACCTGCGGTGTGTTGGCATGGAGCACAGCATCAGGAGCAGGCCATGGATACAGATGGGGAGGTATCACCCTTGTAGCATTAGGGCCTTGCTCAGGGGGGCTATGGCAGTGTGTGATCTTCCTGAGATTGATTCCTAGGACCGTCAAACGGTCTGTCAAACGATGGGGTCTGGTCATACACAACCTGCCGCTATTGTGATATTTATGGAGGATGTGGTGACAGGCGAGGGTGTGGGGGGGTGGGTGGGGGTGGTTGCCTGTCATGAGGCCTATTCCAACACAGTCTGTGTGGAGTGGGGGTTTGTAGGTGTACCTTTTAGGAAAACTACTTTGCTATTATATACGTTTAGCCCGAGAGACTCGCCACCATCGCTTAAGACAATACAAATAAATTGACCTGCATATGTGCAGTTGCTCCTCTTTTCTTCTACAGTAGTATTGACCGCTAATGCATTCAACAAAACATATGAAGGAAATAGGTTGTGTCCTGAATATGTTCAAATGCATATCAAATGTTTGTGATGGCCATTGGACAAAAGAGAAAAGGTACAATATGAATGGTAGAAATTAAATGAAGTCAAATTAAGTCATGTTGATAACATTTCATGAGCAGCAAAGGTCTCTGTTGATTGACATGATGTCATGTTGTGCAATGTAATGCGTCCAAAGCTAAATTTGTGTTGCATCACGCCTTGTAATTTGGTGTCCGTGCGTAATTCCTCAGGACGACACCAAATCTAAAATCTGCCAACATTTTAACTATAGACTGAAAGGTGTACATGTACATTCAATTCAATTGGGATAAAACCCACAAGGAATAGGTTGTGCTTTAATTAGTTGGCGAAGACAATACAAGGCATTAACGGTTTTCATTTGGACTGAGATCAATGCACTCTTGCTTTATTTCACTAAGTTATGGATATTATGGACAATGGTGAAATTATTTGACATGGAGTGTGCAGTGAGTAGTTAGTGAACACATGGGGAGGTATTTAGCTTACCTGCCAACGATCAGAGGGGAAATTAATGACAAATGCCATCTCTATGGATGTTTGTTTTTCAGCAAAATGAAAAAATATATAACTTCATGTTCACCAACACTGAAAATAATATTGATATTAATAATTCAACATGAATTTCAGTTGTATACCAGGAAATACAAAAGCTGATTCATTATTCATTTCAAGATTATACACTATCTCTAGTTTGTTCAACCCATTTTTCTGAAAAAGTTTACTTTTTTTGGTTGGACCATGTGTTACACAAACTTTCCCCTATGTGAGCTATTAATCTTACAAAAGGTTTTTCCCAATCTCTAAGGAAAACTCACCAAAAACCTGCTGTAATACAGGTGCACCAGAACAGGGAGTGTAAATGAACAAACAGTGTGAAAAGGGTGAAAGGTCTGACGGATATTGTTTCTAAATTTAAGCTAACTTTATACTATCTATGGATCAATTCAAACACAAATATAAGACAGTTATATGACCAATTGGTAAAACTAGTCCCTCGTGAAAATAAAATAAAACTAACCTTGATGTATTGTCACTTAATGTCCAAGTAATGGCCACATCACGTTTTAGTGACAGCTTATAAATAGCAGCCCTCTCCCAAAAGTCTTACTCAGCGATCTGACAATGATCGAGTTGTTAAATTGAACTTGACTGCTAAGTCACTTCCCCCATGAGATCTTGCTTCTTGTAGAACTGCTTATTATGGACTACACCAGATCGTGAGATATTGTTTAAAATGATTTAATAAGCACTTTGTTTTATGGTGGAGTGTTATTATTTTATGGCCGTTTGAGCAGCCAATGGCTTTGCAGATTAGTCGAATTCTCCCCACAACTCGTTTTATTTTACAGCACGCCGGTCGCTTTACTGCTCGGCAATGGCCAAGACCGAAGGCAACAGGAAAAAGTTGTGCCTCTCTTTCCCAAAGGTCCATCCAGCAGACTGCAGAGCAGTGAGATAATGTAAACTCCAGCCTATCCCTAGTCTGACTGGGCATGGACACCCCATAATACAACGCTGTGTACACCATACTGTAGCAACTGAATAGAAAAACCTGATGTGCCCATCATCTTCATTACACTTCTTCGCTTGCACATGGCTCGTAACTTGAACCTTTTTCACCAATTGTTGGGGTTTGCATGGAGTGTGTGTGTGCATGTGTCCGGGATTGTTGTGTCCTTATATTATATGTCCCTGTTTTTATATGAGCTTGTTGGCACGCATATGCTTGTCCATGTATGTGTGTGTGTGTGTGTGTGCGTGGAGAGTGCACGTCTGTGTCCCGTGATGGAGCACCTAAGTGCTGTGGTGATGCATCCTCATTACCCCCCCTGTCCTGTGACCGTCACAGCCTGCCCACCGGCCCTCTCCTGGGGGACCAGGGTGTCCGAGGCCTTCCCCCCATTTTACAGCCATGGCTCCCGATTCCTCCCAAAGCCTGGAAACGCCTTCACGTTCGTCCCCCACCGCATCACCTCCATCCAGCCTCCTCGGTCGAGAGTAAGTGCTGGGGCTGATAGCTGGTCAGCTGATCGGGTTAAGCCAATGGCTAATGGCTAATAGTTTAGCAACAACAATGGGCTTCCTAGTCGAGTTGACTTTGGGTGGGTTTCCAGGTCGCATTTCATGATTAGCATGCAGCCCTCGCCATCCCATTCTTCGAGAGATGCAATGGAGATCCATCCATTAGTAGTGCATGATCACTGTGTTGCACTAATAACAGACACACAGGGGGGTTCAGGGATTTAATGCACACCAGCCAAGCCAATTGGCTAGGAGAGCGTAGCACTTAAAACTGAAGTGCCAGCAACTCAGTCCCTATGGGAACCAAGCATGCAAAAAATGCTGGTTTTCATAGTTGTACGAGCAGGATGAAACACCGCCAACACCACAGTACATAATATTGTTATTGTCTCATCATTATTGTGGATATATACGTATATCTATATATACTGTATATCTATATCTATATCTATATATCTATATCTATATCTATATCTATATATATATATATATATCTATATATATATATATATATATATATATATATATATATATATATATATATACATATACATATAGGCCTATGTGTGTGTGTGTGTGTGTGTGTGTGTGTGTGTGCATGCATGCGTGCGTGCATGTCTATCTGTTAAGATCTACAACGAGGAGGTAAAGTAAAACCATGGGAAAGAGACAAGAGGAGATACTGGTTCCAGATAGTGGAGGCGGCTGTGGTGGGACGAAGAGGCTGTGCTTAGCGCCCTAATGGACGGATTTTCAAAGTAAACTCACACTGCCGGGCTTGGAGGAGACCTCCCTCCCTAACCTATAAAACTACAACTATGGAAGGTATGGGGTGAGGTCAGTTTTGTGTGTGCATGCTCAATCTCTATCCTTCACGGCCTATCTGCATGCATCCCAAGATGTCCAACCAACTCCTGTATTACCTGTAACTGTAAATAGTAAATCAAATATAATGGATAGTAGCATCTCCTAACCTAAACAATTGTGATTGTCATTTTGTAATCTTGTAACCTTGTAGTCTTCAAGATGGTGCAATTGTACCTTCCTGTGTCTCCTACATGTGATACAGGCTGTATCAACAGCAGAGCATTGATTGAAACAGTATGGGGCTGGAAAGATGAAGGAGCGGCTTAGCGGGGCAGACAGGGAGACGTAGAGAGACAGACCTATGGCGTCTCTCGGGTTGTGACTCACGAGCCAGGAACCCGGAACAGAGTGTGTTCGTGTTTGTTCATGTGTGCGTGTGTGTGTGTGTGAGTGTGTGTGTGTGTGTGTGTGTGTGTTATTTTAGGTTAGGTAATAGGATAATTGTAATGTGGTAAACCAAGGAAGATAAATATGTGAAAAGAAACAGCAGGAGGTCAGATGGGTGGTTAAAAGACTGCATGAAATAAGCAACATTTGACGGATAACAAGTGGAAAGTAAGCAGTAGGCAGCAAGAACTCCAACGGTCAGTAATCAAATCCTAAACGAGTCAATCACATCCCTTCTAATTATTTGTCCAGGCCTTATTGTATTTCCCTCGCAAACACCCCGTATGAACGCACAGCGCGCTCTGAATGTTGTCATTCACTCTCTGCTCTCGACTGTGCCTGACGCAAAGAAATACAAGGATTCGCTCCGGACCCAAAGAAGGAAAACGAAGGCAATGGATGAGAGAAGAATCAGGCAGTGTGAGGGAGCTGACATCCTTGGGTGGGGGTGGGGAGGAGGGGAGGAGGGGAGGAGGGTTGAAGCAGAACACAAGGAGACTGCGGGGCGTGGGGTGGTGACGGAGGATGGAGGACAGGTTTATGGTGATGCTCTGTTTGCGATAGCTGTCCTCTGGATGAAAACAGGGCCTCCTTAACTCCTCGCGGGTTAATGGAACTTTTATGAGTTTGTTCTGCAATCATGTGACCCCTGGCGTCAACCAACCCCTCCGCCCCCCCCCCCCCCCCGGCCCCCCCAACCTTTGTCAGTATGTCTCCAACTCTCTACCTTCTCGTAACGTCTTCTACTCTCTCTCTCATTCTCTCTCTCTCGGTCTCTCTCTCTCTCTCTCTCTCTCGGTCTCTCTCTCTCTCTCCCCATATCAGCTGGAAGATCAGAGGCTTCGCCGCTCCTGTGTCTCTTTAAACACTGCTCTCCCTTCCCTGGGTTTATGAGGACGGGGCCCGGCGAGGGAGTAGTAGGCTTTCTAGACGCCGGGTGACTCACTGCTCCAGCTCCAGTTTACATTAAGAGAAAGACATGTCTTTTTTAAGCCGGGAGGCAGTTAGGTTAGGATGCATGGACAACAGCACCAGCAGTGGCGGCATACAGCCATGGGTCAAAGGTTAACAGGAGAATGGGCGAATCAAACTTCTCCCGGAGTACAGACAGACTGCGTCCGACCGCCGTCTTACCCCCCCCCCCCCCCCCCCCCCCCTACCACCCACCCATCCTTGTGGGGCAGCAAT
>JAOPHQ010004590.1:117500-144918 GCA_030340625.1 Merluccius polli
CCTCCACCCCCCCACCCCTCTCCCCTCTCCCAGGATGTTTACCCGCATTGTTCGCGCGCTCATAACCAGTTTGTCTGTGTGTAGTCACCGCCGCCGCCGGCTCACTACGCCCCATAAATATTGTAATGAGCACTTCATAGTTATAATTAGCTGCCCTCGTGTGCTGCACCCCCCTCCCCCCCCCGTCGCCGTGACATGTTGCATGCTGACCTGCTGTCTGCAGCGGAATAATTCCCACTAATGAACCTAAGCGGAGTCAATGACTAAAGATGGGGGAACTGGCTGGATGTCTGCTTGCACAACAACAGGAAGCGGAGGACAACTCACGTGGGCGTCCTGAGCCGCCGTGCCAGACAACTTGCCGCCGTTTGATACTTGGGGAGTGAAAAAAAAATAGCATTACTGGATGTGTTTTTTTTGTTTATTTGTGTTTTAGTATTATCACGACCGCATTATGGTGCCGTTAAGAGAGGAGGGAGAGAGAGAGACACCCACCGCCCCAGACGAGCTATTATACCTGTTTATATGCTGCTGCTGCTGCTGCCGCCGCTGCCGCATTTAGCTGCCATGCCACTTAATGCACGCTTGATATGAATCACAGAGCGCTTAAAGAAAACCTCTCCCCCCTTCTCTCTCTCTCTCCCCCACCCATGGCCGTGACCCCCTTCGCTGACAGAGAGACAGAGAGAGAGAGAGAGAGAGAGACAGAGACAGAGAGACACACACACACACACACACACAAAGACAGAGACAGAGACAGAGACAGAGAGAGAGAGAGAGAGAGAGAGAGAGACACACACAGAGAGAGAGAGAGGATTCACCGGCAGCGGTAATGGGGACATAATGACCGCCGCTGGCCCAGGTATTCATCACAGCGGCAACTCTAAAAGAGCCTGGCTGTCTTTATTATTGTCTAAACGGTGGCGCATGGTGGTCGAGGAGGCTGTATGCGCGCGCGTGTGTGTGTGTGTGTGTGTGTGTGTGTGTGTGTGGTGACGGGAGGGAGGGAAAGGGGAAAGGGAGAGGATGAGGTCTGAGGAGTCACAAGGGGAAAAATAAAAACGGACATGTGAACACACATCTTGTAAATTCGGAGCTAAACATGGCGGTACGGCGACATTCACCACCGGCACGCGGTGAATGTGTCTCGGTCGGTCAAAGGCCCCATTTGTTCATATTCCTAAACACAAGGTAGTCATTTGATTAACAACAACAACAACACCAACAACACGACAACGCAACAACAAGAGGACAGACGAACGTGGCCTCAGACATGAGAACAAGTTGAATTCCTGCTGACGCATCAGGGCAACATCAAGAGCGCTGCGGCGCGTCTTGTGTCCCGCCGATGGTTAGCGGGTTGCGAGAGGGTGAGGCCCCTCTGGCTCAGACCGTCTGAGGGGGCGGAGGGGGGGGGGTGGGGTGGGGTGGGGTGGGGTGGTGGGAGGCGGTGTGGGGGCCCGCGCTCCTAAGACGTCAGCGCAGGCCGGCAACGCTGCGGCTCCTTTACAGTCCGCTTTCATGTGTCCTTTAATGAGGAAACCGCCGGCTCGGCTCAACTCCTATAAAACACAGAGCGGATTAAAACACACCAAATATGAATCGGCCAGCGCTGCCAGGCGTGGGGCTGGAGGCTGCAACCCTGCAAGACCTGACACTGTGTAGACTGTGGACAGACCTGACACTGTAGACTGGGGACAGACCTGACACTGTAGACTGGGGACAGACCTGACACTGTAGACAGACCTGACACTGTAGACTGGGGACAGACCTGACACTGTAGACTGGGGACAGACCAGATACTGTAGACTGGGGACACCTGACACTGTAGACAGACCTGACACTGTAGACTGGGGACAGACCTGAAACTGTAGACTGGGGACAGACCTGACACTGTAGACAGATCTGACACTGTAGACTGATGACAGACCAGACACTGTAGACTGTGGACAGACCAGACACTGCAGACTGGGGACAGACCTGACACTGTAGACTGTGGACAGACCGACTGGGGACAGACCTGACACTGTAGACTGGGGACAGACCTGACACTGTAGACTGGGGACAGACCAGACACTGTAGACTGGGGACAGACCTGACACTGTAGACTGTGGACAGACCGACTGGGGACAGACCTGACACTGTAGACTGGGGACAGACCAGACACTGTAGACTGGGGACAGACCTGACACTGTAGACTGTGGACAGACCGACTGGGGACAGAGCTGACACTGTAGACTGGGGACGGACCAGACACTGTAGACTGGACAGACCAGACACTGTAGACTGGGGACAGACCAGACACTGCAGACTGTGGACAGACCTGACACTGTAGACTGGGGAAAGACCTGACACTGTAGACTGGGGACAGACCAGACATGGTAGACTGGGGACAGACCTGAAACTGTAGACTGGGGACATACCTGACACTGTAGACAGACCTGACACTGTAGACTGGTGACAGACCAGACACTGTAGACTGTGGACAGACCAGACACTGTAGACTGGGGACAGACCCGACACTGTAGACTGTGGACAGACCGACTGGGGACAGACCTGACACTGTAGACTGGGGACAGACCTGACACTGTAGACTGGGGACAGACCTGACACTGTAGACTGTGGACAGACCTGACACTGTAGACTGGGGACAGACCAGACACTGTGGACAGACCAGACACTGTAGACTGTGGACAGACCAGACACTGTAGACTGGGGACAGACCTGACACTGTAGACTGGGGACAGACCAGACACTGTAGACTGGGGACAGACCAGACACTGGGGACAGACCAGACACTGTAGACTGGGGACAGACCAGACACTGTAGACTGTGGACAGACCAGACACTGTAGACTGGGGACAGACCAGACACTGTAGACTGGGGACAGACTAGACACTGTAGACTGTGGACAGTCTCGTCCGGTGTGTTTCAACCTGGGTTACGCGAGGGTACGGCAGGTGGCGCGTGGGATTTTTATCCTTGAAATAGACGAATTTACAATAACACAACAATATAATTCAGTAAATGTAGTATTACGGCTCATTATTTCAAAAAGTGTTTAAGAAAATGGTTTTCCATTGTAATGTTTTCCATTGATGTTGTGTGTTAATGTGTGGAAATAAACACACTGGGAGCGATGGTAAGCAGCGTTGCTGACTTCTTTCCACCGTTTCCCACCGGCCTTGGCCTTATTGTCATAATTGTGTATAAAGGGCGCTCTTTTCTCAGCCACTGCGTGTGTATTTATCTTTTTTTATACCTTTTGCATATGAGGTGGTCCGCCTAACAGTCAAAGGCTGGGAACCAACTGGTCTGGTCTACACACTCGACCGGGGCAACGGCTCAAGAGAGGCCAAAACGTTGTTGTGCTGAACCGTGTCATGTCTTACTCTGCCTGGCGGGTGGACCTATATTAGAAATGACAACTAAATGAGGGATTTAAAAAAAAAAAGACACTTAAGGATGGCAAGGATCACTTAATCACATTCAGTTACGACATTCGGTTTTTGTGCACACCGGTGCACTTTTTCAGTGGCACACAGTTGTCAAAAGGGTCAGCGGCAGACGGTGTATTTTTTTCCATTGGCACTTTTGGCCAAGTCAAACCACTTGCATTGCCATTACCGGTTTAAACTCGTTGAGTCGTGCCCGAGACGGACCATATCTCTGGAGTTGGGCCAAAGCGCGCCAGACCCGCCTCCAAGCGGGTCGCGGTGACGTCCGATGGGTACGGAGCGCAGATGGCGAACACGGACCGGACGTCTACCGCCATCACTCAGGGGCCGCGTCATCATCATCATCATCCAGTGACGATTCAACCAGCGGCATGTTTAGAAACCCTCCACTGTCGGATTATACTTGTTTGTGGGGAGAAAAAAAAAACAGTCATCGACTCAAGTTGAGTGCGTCATCTGTTGTAATGGAGATGCAAATCCCTGCCGGGTTGGGCTGGGCTGACGCGCAGAGTGAAACCAAATCAAACCAAGCCAGCAAGTGTGTATGGAAAAACAGCATAGGTGAAGGAGTTTTGGTGAGCGTATAAGGAGACAAAACCCAAGAGTTGAGTCATGAGCCCACTACCACACCGCCACCACTATCAGGGGGTTGGCCGCAGTCTGCCGCCGCCTGGGACTTAACCACTTAAACCAGACAACAGCGGCTCCATAAAAATAAAAAAAAACTAACATACACCCCTCTCCCGCCTCAAAAAGCGTAAATAAAACCACACTTTTTTTTTAGCTCCTCGTTTCATTGTGATGATGGAAATAAGGGCATCATTCTCGAGATTAGCACTTTTATTTCTACCCCAAACCAGGAGGCCGGGTGCGTTAGGAGCTACAATGGAGGAACAGTGGAAACAAGGGCCCACCACCAGGGTGAGGGTGGGCGTCAAGGACAGTAGCCATGGCACTGAGCTAACCCCTATAAAATACTGGATGAATAAATATTGAAATATTAAAAAAAAAATCTATATATATATCATTGTTCTTCTCTAGTATTTTTTATCTTGAATGTCGCCCTTCAGCGATGAAACACAATTCAATTCAATTCAAAGCCAGAACATGACACAGTACAAACACTTTCGTTTAGGGAACCATTTTTATTTGTTGGCTAAAATGTAAATGCAGTACCACTGTACCAATTTACAACAAAAATAAATAAACAGTACCAACAAATACATTTTGCCCACACTTTGACCTTGGCTAACAGTCCAAAGTATTACAGTCTGTACATCTGCATGTCTAACACAAAAAGGTGCATCATCAAAAATAGAACAGAGTCGAGAAAGTGCCAGAAGGGAACGCGTAATGTTTGCTACCACCGGAAAAAAAAAAAAAAACACCAAGAAGGAGAACCGTCAGCTCCAGATAATACTACGGATAATACCACAGAGGCTTCGGTAAACAGGCGTCCAGAGGTGAGGGTGTACCTTGAGGTGCGGTCGTGACGACGGGAAAGAGGTCTATATATTGTTTGCGTGTGCCTTGTGTGGGCTGCTGACCTGACCAAGACACGTTTCACAGTATTTTCGCAAGGATGTATTGGCCCAAGCGCTCCATAACAAACCAGTCGCTACAGTGTCTTATTGACCTGCTAGAAAAAAGATATAAAAATATAAGTGTGTGTATATTTATATATAAAGATACCGATTGAAAATAACAGTAACGTACCGGGGTCATGTGAGCCTGCCAGAGTGGCCACGGCAGTGAGTACGTGGACAGCGAACACACAGAGAAGAGAGGCTGATGCAGCAGTTAGCAAAACCAGCGAGCACATACTGAGCGACCGACTGACAAAAATGAACAAAATGCACAATAACCACGGTGTGGTCAGGTGCTGTAGTGCTGTGAACATAGGGGAACACTTGAAATATTTGAAATTATATTTAAAACGTACGTTTTAAACTAAAAAATACGATATTTGCATTGTACCTTTTTGTATTTATGTTTTAATACGCAGGCTTAGAATGAAACACTAACTGCACAGAAGCACATACCTGAACGAAGGTCGGGTTTAAAGTACGCCTTTGATGCGCGAGTGTGCATTAAATGACTTGTCAATTTGCATTGCGTCGAACACGGTCCTTCCGGAAAAGAGATCTCCCTTCACGGGCACATGCGCTCACAAATGTTCATGCATGAATGCACCCACACACACACACACACACAAATACACACACACACACACACACACACACACACACTCCGCTGGTACTGCAGTGAGCTGGATGGGGAGTATTCTCGGGATATTGGTCTAAGGTCGGTTTTAGCATTTCCCTGTGCAGCGGGAGACCCGGCATTAAGAAACGCATCGCATCTCGCGCATCCGGGGGACGAGTGTCTACATACACATGCTGCCTCGGGGCAAGGCCCGAGACTCCACCGAGGGGAGGCTAGGGTCCACGCTTGAGAGGTTCTGGTGTGTGTGTGTGTGTGTGCGTGCGTGCGTGTGTGTGTGTGTTGGTCGTTGTTTAAGCCGCCCCACCCTCCCGCCACTAAATTCCCTTTTACTGCCCCTCCTCCTCGCGTAGGAACTGAAAGACGGAGGAGAAGTCCTTGTTAGCGTAGCCGCGGGCGCACATGACCCGGTAGATCTGGTGCGCTAGGGAGCCCAGGGGGACGGGGGTCTTGGTGTTGGTGGCCGTGCTCTGGGCCAGACCGAGGTCCTGGGAAAGGAAGGAAGGGAGGGATGGAGGAAGGAATGAAGGAAGGGATGGAGGAAGTGGAAGGACACGCTGTGTGAGAAAGATCTTGATACAATTTCCAAATGTGCCACCATAATGTCCAATAGAACAGTATCGCACATGCACACACGCATACACGCATACACACACACACACGCGTGCAAAGGAACAGTAAAGTCACAGATGGAAAGGAATCCCCCCCCCGCCCCTCCAAAAAAACCCACAAAGACAAGACAACAGAGGGAAGACATCAGGAACCACAGTGGGGTACAGGGACAATTAACCAAACATCATAAAGTACGATGGGACAGAGAGGGAGTAATGGAAAGGGAGGGAGGTGGTCATCATACCTTGGCCATCAGGGTGGTGCCGAAGCCTCCCTGGTAGTTGTTGCCGGACGGCACCCCCTCCATGACGCCGGGGACGGGGTTGTAGCTGTCACTCGACCAGCAGCGGCCAGACGACATGTTGAGGATCTGGGCCAGCAGCTTGGGGTCCAGGCCCAGCCTGAGACAGAAAGGGGTGTGGGGGGGGGGGGGGGAGGGGGGAGGATAGAGGGGAGGGGAAGGAAGAGAGAAAGTATAAATGTAAGTGAACAGGGTATTAACATGTGAACTGATGTGGGCCGATGTGAAAAACGCTAAATGCAGCAGAAAGAGGAAAAGCGGCACGAGGAGAGGAGATGAAAGGTAAGTTAAATCGATGGTGCGCCACACACATGGAAACGACAGATTTATAATTCAAAAGAATCATTTCCAAGAATGAGCAGAAGGAGATCATGAAAAAAAGGTGTGTGTGTGTGTGTGTGTGTGTGTGTGTGTGTAAGGCGTTGCTGGTGACCCCCAGTGAACCCTGTGCCCGTCTGCGGCCATTCCTCAGTGTTAATGGCCGAGGGCTTGGTAATGGTTGGCTAATGCAGTATTGATGTTTACCACTGTTTCTATCCTTCATCATCCCACGGGTTGTGTGAGTGTGTGCGAGAGACAGAGAGACAGAGACAGAGGCAGAGAGACAGACAAACAGAAGAACTGACCAAGAAAAAAAAGAAATAACTAAATAGAGAGAAAGAGAGGAGGAGATAGGAGGCCAAGTGGTTAAGGAGCACAGGGGAGCCATAAAGCTAGCTTTCACATATGGTGACAAAAAGAATGAGGGGAAAAGATAGAGAAAGACAGAGAGAGACACACACACACGCACACACACACGCAGGGACGAGAGAGAGAGAGAGAGAGAGAGAGAGAGACAGACAGACAGACAGACAGACAGACAGACAGACACAGAGGGACGATAGAAAGACAGAACAGGAAAGAGTAAGAGAGACAAACAGATGAACTGACCAAGACAAAATTAACAAGGACAGACATACAGACAGAGAGACAGAGAGACAGAGAGAGAGAGAGAGGGGCAAGTGCCAACCGGTAGGGTGGGCACAAATCTAGCCGTCTGCCTCGGTCAGTCTGTCTGCCCCGGGGGCTGCGGCCCGCGTATATGAACAGTTTTAAGGGGGTAAGGGCATAAAAGACGACCACATCAAGTCTCTGGCTGCCTGGCCTCGCCATTACTCCCACAACGCCAATCTGCTGCTCACAATGCGACTGTTAAACCATCATGGGTCCTTAAAGCCAGGAGACTCCCTTTCTCCCTCTCTCTCTGTCTCTCTCTCTCTCTCCCTCCCTCCCTCCCTCCCTCCCTCCACCTGGAAGTCATTCTGCCATTACCACCGCAGCTTTTTATTAGCCGTCTACTGACTAATTAAGAATGGGAATTGCATTCGGTCTCTCCATCTTCATCTCTCCCTCCTTGCCTCCCTCCCTCCCTCCTCTCCTAGCCGTTCTCTCGCTCTTCCCCCCCTCTTTGTCCCCCCCCCCCCCCCCCCCGGCCCTAGTTTGTCATTTTTAGGTTTTCGTTGATGTCAATGCCTAAAATGTTGATGTTAACAATGTCTAGATTTGATACTTTCTGGCTGGATTTCGTTGCCAAAGGCCGCTCAATGAATTACAATTATGTTTATGTCTTTCTTTATATGCTGGTTTACATCCTTACAAATATGCTTACAATATTCACACAAATCAAATGGTGCATGCGGCCGTTAGAAGAGAAGAGACGGCAGAGTTTAGAAAACAAAAACACAATAGTCCAAAAAGCTTTTATATTTGAAGATTTAAAAATATAAACACATTAACTTAACCTCAAAACTGCAGATTCCACTGACTAGAAATAGGAACATATTTCTGATGCCTTTCCATTGAATAACAACAACAAAAAAATTGCAGTTGGAAAAACCAATGATCCCATCTCCATGATTGGTACTTTAAACATATTTATTTTTTCCTTTAGAAAGTGCACTGTTTCAAGTGTGCCCTTAAGTGACATGCACAAGTTTGTCTTGAGTGTGTGTGTGTGTGTCTGAAAACAGGCTTGTAGTGGGTTTTATTGCTAAGGGAATTCATGCTCCTGATGGCTCCTTTAGCTTGTGTCTGTTTGCATCCCTCGTCATTCTGCTCTTCTTCTAGTCCTCCCTTCTCTTATTACCCCCCCACACACACACGCACGCACACGCGCACACACACACACACACACACACACACACACACACACACACACACACACACACACACACACACACACACACACACACACACACACACACACACACACACACACACACACACACACACACATACACATACATGCTTGCCCCCCACACACACACACACACACTCTCTCTCCCTCTCTCTCACCATGTCTCTCTCTCTCTCTCTCTCTCTCTCTCTCTCTTTGGGCTCCAGTGACACCTCGCTGTCTGAGGACTCTGGGGGACATATGTTTGACATCGCACAGCCCTCCCCTCCCCTTTCCACTCTATCTTCTACCCCTGATTTTGGGCGTGCATGCGGCACAAATGTGCACGCGCACGCTCACACTCACACACACAGGCCAGTGGCCCCTCCCACAGTTCTGGGTCAGCAGCTGAAAAGGTTAGCGGCGGCGCTACAATAAAGCGCGTCCGAGCGCGCAGATCGTTTGTTATAGCGACCAGAGACGCTGACGGGGAGCTGTTGTCCTCTGTTTAACGATAAATCAATGAAGTTCCTCTCCCGCTCCACACACACACACACACACACACACACACACACACACACACACACACACACACACACACACACACACACACACACACACACACACACACACACACACACACGTGAAAGATAGACAAACACACACAAAGATAAAGGGAAAGAAACACATACACACACACAAAGATGCAGAGACACACACACACACACACAGGCAGAGAGACACCGACACACAGACACACACACACAGACAGATGCAGAGACAAACACAGACAGATGCAGACACACACACACACACACACGGCGGCCATGGTTATTAGCTGACGAGGCGGTGTTGCTTTTCGCCCAAGGTAATTTGCGTGGCGAAGTGGACATGTCACGCTTTAACAAGATTGACATGGATAAACACACACACACACACATTTAGAGAGACAAACACGGCGCTGCACGACGATGTAGCAGACGGAAGCGCCGCGGCTGCAGCTACACTGCCGTGATGGACAGGGAGGGAGGATCACAGGACAAAGCAGGAAGTAAGACGGATGAAAGACTCGTGGGTGATGCGGCCGAGAGCTGCACACGGTGTATGGACGGATATCAGGGACGGTAGGGAGACGGAGCGAGAGAGAGAGCCAGAGAGAGCGGGTGAGATGGTAATGGGTGGGGAGGGGAGGGAGGAAAGTGGGGAGGTTGATGTTTATGCGCCAGGAGACCGCAGCAGGTGGAGTTCATTTGCGGCGCTGATAACAACTGTCTTGTTTCGCCGGGGATTGGCTTTCAACGTTTTCGGGGGGCTGTGGGCGCCGCAGTGGAGGAAGCACCGCCACGGCACCACCGGCATTTTATTATTACATTAAAGCGGTAACAAGCGCATTTACACACACACACACACACACACACACACACACACACCAGCGTTTACTGTCACATTTAAAGAGTCGACAAGCACATTTATTCCAATGACTTTTATGTCCATCTGAACATATGCTCGCGTTCAGGCAGCGGGTGGGGGAAGGGGAAAAGGGGTGTAAAGCGAGTGTGTGTGTGTGTGTGGTGGTACTAATGCCCCTTATGTTTCCTACGTCTCCACATGGAGACTTTTCTTCATACAAAGAGAGAGTACGTGACGTGTAGCAATATGCTAGTTATATGATTCAAAACACATTTAAAGTACCAACGTCCCAATTCGATTTTATTTTAAATGATTTAGATTAAATATTTAACGAAGAAAATAGCTAACAAAAACAGTTACTTGGTTAACCCAAGTAACTGTTAAAAAAATGGAAAAACACCAACAACAACACAATGTAGTATGCCTGTAGTATCCTTTGTTGTCCCAATACTAGGCTGTGATGGTTGGGATGGTCATTTTGTGTGTAAAGAAAAGAACAAGAGGCCTACGAAGGGTAGTGCCCGTTCAATTATACTGCATTGAGAGACCGGAGACGGTGCGCGTACGTGTGCAACGAGCGTGCACGGCCGTCGGCACATGCTTCCAGGTACGGACTGGTGAATGCGCGGCTCGGTCGAACAGGGACACTGCACACGCGTGCCGCCGTCGTGTGTAGGCAGCCAAAACCGCTCGTTTTCTACCCTTCCCGCGCCGGTCCCCCACTCTGGTCCTTTCCTCCCCCGTCTCTTTCCATCCATCTCCCCCCTCTTTTCTCCTGGCCCTTCTCTTCCCCTTCCCTCTTTCTTCGTCTCTCTCCATCTTCATGTGCCTCATTAGAATCGCTGCTGCTCCTCTCTTTCTCCAAATCCTTAACCCCCCCCTTCTGTCCTTCACTGACTGGTTACACGTCAAAATGACTGTGTGTGTGTATATGTATATGTAAGTGTGTGGGGTGTGTGTGTGTGAATAAAGGGATGCAAGAAAGGAGAGAAATGAACGATGCAAAAGAAAGAGAAAGAGGGGGAACAGAAAAAGCGAACCAAAGAAGAGATTGAAAGCGAGGCGAGAAGACAGGGGTGAATTGCTGCCCGCCTGTGTGTGTGTGCGTGACTGTGTGACTGTGTGTGTGTGTGTGTGTGTGTCGGGTTATAATTGTCATGCGTGGCCATTCCCTACACTAAGAGAACGTCACGCTCTACTGGAGACAGCCAAAGCTTCCATCTGAGATCAACAAATTAGTGCCATGAAAAAGACGTGCGTGTGTGTGTGTGTGTGTGTGCTGTGCGCGTACATTCAGGTGCCGAGGAAAGGGCAGCTCTATCAGGCCCAACTCTAGCATGATAAAATGTTATTGCCGTTTTCCTGTAAATTGGCTGTAAGCTCTCGGTCCCATTTGTGTGTGTGTGTGTGTGTTTTGTGTGTTCGGTGTGTGTGTGTGTGTGTCTCTTCGGCTACACATCATATTAGTGTGCGAGTGTGTGTTGAGCTACACATGTGCAAGAGTGCTCGCGCCACTCTGCATAAGAAGCTCGGCTGCAATGCAGCGTGGGAGATTTACAGTAGTGGGCTATTTCTTTTTTTTTTTTTTCTAAACGATGACAGTCTTTGTCAACCCCTCTAATAAAGCCCCAGAGAGGGCGAGCCGGGAGAAGGGAAGACACACACACACACACACTATCACACACACACACACTATCACACACACACACACAATCACACACACGCACTACCACACAAACACGTGCAGTATCACACACACACACGGACACTATTACACACACACACACACACTACCCCACATGCGCACAATCACATACATTAAGACACACGCGCACTATCACACACACACACACACACACACACACTAAAAAAAAAAAATCATATATGGGCCAGAATGTTGTAATGAAGAAATTAATGTAAGTAATATCCATAGTCTACCTTAGGCTCTTGGAAGGTTATTAGTCTTAATCTGTTTGAAGCCGTACGTTATGATGATATCTCCATATCTGGGCTGACTATAAATGGTGGCAGCTTGGGAAAAAAAGTGCTGTCTACAGGGGTTGTGAATGTGATACGTGCGTGTGTGTGTGTGTGTGTGTGTGTGTGTGTGTCAGGCCCAGTGTGGCGGTGTGTAAATCTGTGTAGCCTCCTTAATGCCTCTATATTTCAGAGGCCTAGTGGGGGGATTTATATGCGACTGCTGGTGCCAATTTTTCTCCTCCATCTCAGCACAAATAAATCAGTTGCACTAATACAGCTGCACTGTGGTGTGCGACACACACACACACACAAACACGGAAATGAAAGGCAGCATACTGGTGAAATAATGAACCAAAGTATATAGACAGCTAGGTATACATTTATGCGCATGCATAATCTATGTGTACCTTAGACTGCGATTGGCCGGTGAAATGGACAAATCCTTGTATTGGACTTGTGAAATCGACAAATCCAATACAAATTTTATCAAATCATATTTTATTAGCTTATTTAAATATGGTGAAACTCCACCTCCCACCATTCCTGTCTGCGGGCCACTGTGGCTTGGTACCAGGAGGAAAGGAGTGTTGCATGATGGGAAGAGTAGTTTCCCAATAGCGTGTAGGGACAACGTTACGACAGGGAAGTAGCACTATCAGCAGATGTAAATCAGACCTGGTCATGCCCCACACATCCATCTCTCTCTTGAAGGGACGGACCCGAGTCGGGGCAGGGCTGACCTTAAAACACTTTACAAAAGGCACACATACTCACAACTTTAACACATTACTATCTAACCAAACCAGAGACAAGGGAGTCAAATTGCAACAAAACTATTTATCTGAAAGAGATTGCAACAGCAGTGATGTGCGAGTGGCTTCAGCACCAGACACCAAACTATCAGTCTCTGTTCAAGACCAGTTACTCACGGCACCATCCTTGTAATGCTCTCAGGTTAGTGTCCGACTAGACAGAACATCAAGATGACGTCTAAATCTAGCGACTAAGGTGCTGAAGACTAAACCTACACATAACAGAATCAGCCATCGTTGTGCGACCTGACCTGCTGATTCACAATACTATCCTGACTAGATCAACTGGTAGAGCATGGCATTAACGTTGCCAGGGTTAGGGGTTTCAATACCCACTGGGACCACCCATGCTAAAAATGTATGCACTTATATATATTATATTATTGTTATATTATATTACATCACCCCTGGAGGTCAGAGAGGGTGTCGCGTACCTGATGCCCAGGTTCATGGTCTCCGCTGTACCAATCATCCCGATGGCCAGAAGCATGTTATTGCAGATCTTGGCTGCCTGGAGGGGTGAGAAATAAAAAGAGAGAGAGAGATGCAATATTACTGTGTGTGTGTGTGTGTGTGTGTGTGTGTGTGTGTGTGTGTGTGTGTGTGTGTGTGTGTGTGTGTGTGTGTGTGTGTGTTCGTGTGTATTTGAAAGACAGCACTAACGGTGGTTAGTGCTGTGAGTGACAGTTCATTAAGAAACAGTGCGTTGCTTTATGCGCATATATGTTTTTACATGAGAGAAATGCAAGTTAAACATGTGAGTGTGTGTGTGTGTGTGTGTGTGTGTGTGTGTGTGTGTGTGTGTGTGTGTGTGTGTGTGTGTGTGTGTGTGTGTGTGTGTGTGTGTGTGTGTGTGTGTGTGTGTGTGTGTGTGCTCACCTGTCCAGTGCCGACCGGACCACAGTAGACGACGTTGGCTCCCATGCAGGTGAGGAGCTCCTGGGCGGCCTGGTACTCCTCCTTCACCCCACCTACCATGAAGGTCAGCTTAGCAAGACTGGCTGCCCCTACACCTACACACACACACACACACACACACACACACACACACACAATACACACAGTGCTTAGGATCAGTATAGAATACTAGGGCTGCCGCGATTCGTCGATGTCATCAACAATGTGTTAAAATGTAATTCGTTCAATTCAATTTGTTACAATTAATGTGTTACTTCTAAATCACTACGTAATCGCTGTGTTCACATCAGTCGCTTTTGGCTCCCGTCATTGGTCGGCTCCTGTCAACACCTGCATTTTTTTTTTTTAAACATTGCGGCTGCAGCAGAGTCTGCTACCAAGGACGTTGCGTGTAAAGGTTCAAAAGTACCAGAATACTACTCAGCAGACAAAACAGCAATTTTCTCGCTGTGCAAAATGTCTATGGCATTTCCAAGCAGCACTACCGCCATGCATAAACACCTGAAAAGAAAGCACACAGGTGCTATTCCGGAAGGTGGACCGCCAGAAAACGCCGATGACAGAGCGTTTTTTTTAAAAAGGCACTGCCCAATTTACCATTGTTTTCCTATGGTACAGCGTGCCTGTGCTGAGCAGCTTTCTTTTGATGCGCCTCGCGTTTGACATTTTGGCATTACAATTACAATATTTCAACTTTGGCCGCTGGGCGCAGAGCAGCCCCGCTCGTCAACGGAAGAGAGGACGCGGTTCTGTGTTAAGTGTAGTCTACACATGTTTATGAAACAAACTACCAACGCATTATTATTAGTAGGAAGAGATTTTGCCATAGTGGCTGCTACATACGCTCATTAGTAATGTCATATACCGGTAGGCTATATGTGTGAATAATTGTGATCAATATAATAACAGGTTTAAGTTAAAAGAACATAGGGAATATTACTATGTCTTACATTAAATAATGATGTGTATGTTTTTCTACTTTCTTTATCTCTTGCCCTCAGTCAAATGAAAAGCCAACTGAATGAATTGAATGCGTTTTTGGATGAAAATTCATTATTTAGATGATGACTTCGATAAAATAATCAATAGATGAATCGATAGAAAAAAAGTTGTTAATTGCAGCCCCAATACACAGTCAAATGAAAGTAAAACAAATATTTGTATAAAACAAGATATCCATTAAATCCAGCCTAATGTCCCAGGGCTGGTAGGCAGCACCGTGAACAAGTACAACCAATCTAACCCAACTAAATAGCAAGATTGAAAACATAATTAAATGTTCAATTTGCATGTGGAATGCATAGCCTTTCCGTTTAAAGTGGTGAGGGGGCGGGGCGGAAATGGTAATTTCGGCAAATGTTACAACAACGTGATATTGCCGCACTTAATAACAAATACATCATGTGATTGACTGAGACTGCCAAGCGTTTGCAATAGGTCAGCTGTCTGTGAGTTTGAGTCTCAAAGTGGGGCAGACGTGTTAAAGAGAGGCGCACCAGAGGGGCAAGAGTATCTTTAAAAGCCGATTGTTGCCATCATCCACTCCACAACCCCCAGGGGAGGTCTCGCCTTTTATTTCCTCAACCCTCCTCTCCCTCTCACTTCTCTCTCTCTCTCTCTCTCTCTCACACTCACACACACACACACACACACACACACACACACACACACACACACACACACACACACACACACACACACACAGGACAGAGCAGCTGTGCTCAGGGCTAACACCCCATAGGGGTATCAGTGACAGGCATGAGGGGTAATTAACTTTACACTTTATCATGTTCAATTAGGCGTCCCTCCCCATGGCCTGATGGCTTAAGGAGCGTGCCGTGTTTTAGCATGGACCCCCCCAACCTTTGTGATGACTGTGACCGATTAGCACAGGAGTAAACCATCGCTCAGGGTGCAGAGAGAGAGAGGTGGGCGGGACCGGACCGTCCTGATCTCATCTGCCACGGTGCGGCCCCCCTCTCCATGCCCCAGTGGTTCGCTCTCAACATTAACATTGTTGGGTAACACACACATCACACCCAAATGTGTTAAAAAAAGAGACTTAACAAAAGCATAATGATGAGGAATAAGAAGTGCAGATGCAGTGCTAAAATGGTGAATCTTGCTAATATCTGTGACACACACACACACACACACACACACACACACACACACACACACCCCATCACAATGTGTAAACTAAACAAAATAATAATGATACGGAATAAACCTAAAGATGCAAGACTACAATACTGCAGTAATGCATTATGTGAAATGGTCAATCTTGCTGAAAACCCTAATCTTTGTTAATCTAGCTAATCTTGGTGACAATGCAAAACTGCAGACTGAACAGATCTTCCATTAAACTAAACTAAATGGGTGAAGCTGTGTGTGTGTCGTGTGTGTGTGTCGTCTTTTTAAAATGACTCTTTGGGGTGCTGTGCGGCTCTAATGAAAGGCCTCTTAATAGTGAAAGGCTAATAATGTTTGTGTTAATAATTAAAGAGGACTTAGCTAGGTGAGAATGGCTGAAACCACAATATCAGACATCCACGGAGGAATGTCTACCCTCCACCCCTTCCCCTATTGGCTACAAATTGAGGATTTTTTCCCCCCTTATTGTGGCGCTTACTGTATATATTTTCGATGACCCGTAAACATAAATATACATCAACTTATCGCCTCCTCTTCCTTAATTGGCTATGCCACCGTCAAGTGTGGGATGACACCACTACTCTGAGTGTGGGTCTGTGTGTGTGTGTGTGTCCGTGCATGTGTGTGTGTGTTCGCGTGTGTGTGCATGTGTGTGCGTGACTGTCAGCAGGTCATTAGGGGCACATAATGAAGCCCCAAGCCCACACTGCGGCAGCTGCCGGTGAACCGCGGCGAACACACACGCAACATAAGGCCGCCACACACACCGATCATAAACACATATGGTCCAACACGGCACAAACACAACACAAACTGATGTCCTATCTTTACCGGTTAGCCTTCCACCGTTTTAAATTAAGATTTCATCTTTGAACCTAACTGAAGGGGTTCATTTCTGTTTTAAGTTATTTAACACAATGGACATTTTTGTTAATAATACAAAATAACACGACATCTAGGGTATTAAAGGGTTGAACGATCAGTGGATCACAGAGAAGAAAGAAAAAAAAAACACTTTGGCCAATTCTATTGTACAAACACAAACGCAAAACACACACACACACACACACACACACACACACACACACACACACACACACACACACACACACACACACACAGCCACAAAGTGCAGTTTGACAACTGCTGGTTCATTAGTGGAGAAGCGGTGTTTGCAGGGACGACTAAAGAGGAGATTATTGATAACAGTCCACGGGCTGATCGATACATCGTTCAGAGTGGTGGGGAGAGGCAGGGGGAGAGAGGGAGGGAGGAGAAAGAGAGGAAAATGTGAGACAGTGAAGAAGGTGAGAAAGAGAGAGAGAGATAGAGCGAGAGAGAGAGAGAGAGAGACGGTAAAGATCTTACTCCCCCATACCTCCCACCATCCACCCGCTCTCTCCCTCGCGCTCTCTCCCACCCTCAAATTAACTAATCACCCATAATAAGCTCTTATGATCTGTAGTGGATTTCTATAAACAGCGACACAGGGATGATGGAAGATCCCTTCCTCTGGAAGAATAGTGCATCATTAGCATAACACAGGGGGGAGTGTGCGCGTGGGTGTACGTGTGCCTTTGTATCTTTTCCTCTCAGTGTGTGTGTGTGTGTGTGTGTGTGTGTGTGTGTGTGTGTGTGTGTGTGTGTGTGTGGGTAAAGGGGGGGGGGGGGGGGGGTCTGTCGCAGGCTAGTATTATGCATGCACTTGAGTGGGAATGTGTCTCGTGTGTCGTCTTGCGTGCGCGGCGAGTGTGCGTGCGTGGCGTGCGCGGCTGCGCGCGTGTTTGTGGACGTCAGGCGTTCTCGGGCCGGTCCTGTCAGAGACGGATTAAAGCGGAATTCTAATGAGGCTGCCTTGAGCTCCGGGAGCGCCGTCGCGGCGTCCCATCCATCCCCGGCGGGAGTGACACGCCGGGATCGTTAGTGTCGCGCGGCCACATGACGCCCCCTAGGGGAGGAGGAGCGCTGCGTTTGGGGGGGGGGGGGGGGGGGGGGGGATGGGGAGTGGGTAAGGGGGGAGGGGGTGGAGGGGAGGAGGGGGTCCACTGCAGGTGAACGACGATGAAGACGGTGAGATGCCGATGTTTTTGGATCACCTCCCGTGTAATTCATATGAATAGTAATCTCGCTACTTTGTCCGTCTGAAGCGCGATGTGTTGCGTTCCGGTGGCCGGAATGGGATACATGGCTGAAGGCTGAGGGGTTAATAATTTAAAGTGAATAGGAACAAAAAACATGACATTTTAAAGACGTGAGTCATATCCTATTTTCAAGAAAAAGGGGACGAAATTCTGCCATTGAGGCAAGTACATTTGATAATGTACTCTAACAAACGGCTTCAACTATCTTGTTTGTGAGTAAAAAAAGAAGAATAACTAACTCTACAAAATAAGTTGGGGGAGAACTTCCCTGCTGCTCTTTCTCAGTCCTGTATTTTTAGCCGGCGTAGTGATGACATAAAGGACCCAAGTCAAGGAGAAGCAGCCAACTGCAGCTACTCCTTTGAGGCCTGTGCAGGTTTGGGTGTGCGCTTGGTGCACTTGTGCACTGCTTCCGGTAGTGCACATCACAGTACGTGCACACTAGACACAAATAAGCCGGCTCCTTCATCTCATCTCCCCTCATTCCAAGATCCCATTTAATCTAGCGATCAAACAGTGTGGAGCGAGGGCCTATTCAAACAGCAGCGTGCTTTAATGCCACCCATTAACCATGAACACAGGAGGGTGAAATTGAGTGTGTGAAGGCCAAGGAAGATCAGAGAAATGATTTGGGTTTGTTGTGTTTGTAGCGGCGTGCTACATTAATTAGCGCTTGTTTTCATTACGCACGCAGACACAAAACCCACCCCAAGAAAAACCCAAAGTAAGGCAATTCATTATAGCCCTGTAACCTTCCAAACACGAGCAGTTTTTTTTTTTCTGAAGTGGTTGGTGTGTGTGTGGTGCGAGATGAATGAGAGCCGTTGTCTGTGTGTGCGTAGCGGTGTGCATGTACATGTTGTAGTTTGTACATACGATGTTTACATGCCTGTGAGTACATGGGTTTATGTGTCGTGGGGGTTAGTTTCGGTGGCTGCGTGTGCACACGTGGCGTCGAGGGGGCAGGTGTGGGTGTTCCTGTAGCAAGACTGTCGCCACAGAGGCGGCCCTCTTGTCGCCCTGATCTCATATCCAAGAGTTATGAGCTGCCTTTAGGGCGGCAGGCTCTGTTTCTCTTATTGACTGAGGGCTTCAATGAAACTGGATTTGCAAATAAAACGTTGAACACACAAGGCACGCGGCATGACGGGCAGAAGAGCAAATCTCTGTCGAAGTCAATTGTGCATTTACTTTTAAGAGGCTTGCACATCCCCCCCCCCCCGCCCCATATGCTCGTTGGTAGATCATCACTTCTGATCTATGAGCAGAAGTCCTTCACAACCTCCACTTCCTGCCAGATGTTGTTCCCCTCTGACATCGCTGGGCAGAGCAGGCATATAAATGATTTTAAATCTCGAGATTCCAACATGCAGTGTCTGGCACCTATTAATCAGGTGAATTGGGTCTTAGCGCTCAACACAATAATTGACTTGAATGATTGGGCAATTGACTGCTCGCCAAGCAGAATAAGTGGGGGTAGCTGGCTGCACTGTTGCCTCATGTGGTCCACCAATATAATTACACCCGAGCGCATATCTTTTTTTTCCCCCCTCCAACAAATTAAAAACCCTACATGCCCTGTAAAAAAAAAAGGCATGAGAGATATCAAGTGAAATTGGTGTGTGTTAACCAAAACGGCTCACTCGTACGTCAAAAAACAACAACAAAAAAACAACCCTTTTGACAGTTTATCTGCCAACATCGCTAATGCTGCCCTGTTATGTTAAAAACAGACTCTTTATCAGCCCAACTTAACAAGCACTGAGCCATGAGAACAGCTCCTTGCACGCAGTCACACCATGGGAACCCCAGGCAACTCAACCACGGCATGCATTGAGCTGGGACAAGAGGAACACACATCGATTTCAGAGTCTGATCCGGGGGAACGAACACAATTTGCCCTTATCAAAGAGGGCCTTTAGGCGTCCGGGAGCGCTTTAGTGAGCAACGTGTGCACATTGACCACTGTGCCTACCCTCATCACCGCTATCATTATCCTCATCATTGATAGCTGGTCTATTCTGTGGGGCGGGTGGACGCTGGTCAATGCCACCAAACAGAGCAGAGGCGAAAGCTGCAGAGATCCACGATCAATCCCTCCACTGGCCCAGAGAGACCCATCCGGTACAGAGCAGGGTAATAATGATCCCCAATTAGAGACACACACAGACACGCACGCGCACACACTCACACACATACACACGCACACACACCCGAGGTGCTGAGAAGTGTCATTCACATGGACAGAATGCTAATCCCAATTTAGATGAGTGACAAGTTGTATGGGGTTTTGGACAACATTTGATGGACAGGGACTTTTACTGAGACTCATATACCAGCTGACTTTTAGTCTGCACACGTGCAGTCACACACACCAGATGACACAGGGACAGAGCCGTAAGGGCCAGTCACCCAGCTGCTGTGAGTCTGCGTCCATCTGGGGCCTGCTGCACCCCTCCCTGCTCCCCCTCCCCCTCTGACTCCCCCCTATCACTCTCGCTGGTCACCCCCTCCTACTATGGCCTGTCAGCAAGACCCCTTAGTGGTGGACTTGTTATGCTAATCTGGCAATGGACCACTCTGTCTCTCACCCTCCCATACTAGTTAGCCATCAACCGAGACAGCCTTCTTAGAGCCTGCGCCACGCACCCACCCCCTCCCTTTCAACCACCCCACCAACCCCCTTCCAACACTCACCGCCCTAAACTTCACTAACTAGACATGTGCCAACGTAGGCGCTGACCCTCCATGCCTAGCTTGCCGTGATGCTACCAGACCATATTCTGATTAATCCCCATCTCAGACTGGATTAGACCAGCCTGTGTGTGTGTTGTCCTGTCCCTTCCACCGCCCCAGTGACGCGAGAGCCAAAGGGGAGGAAACAGGATGGACAGAGGCATTGGCATATGTGGCCGACTTACGGGTTTACAGGCTTGCCGAGGCTGCAGAAGGCTGCTTAAACTCCCTGCAAACGGCCCACTGCGACTCCCTGGCTTAAGATAATGCGGAGGGGACATGATTGGAGTCATTTTGGGAAGCGGGCTAACGAGTAGTTAGCGGAGCGTTTATTGGACCTCACAAGCAAACATTAGCCAACAAGCGGCCGTGGTCCCGTAGAATTTTCAAAGCGGCCACCGTCACTCTTTCTTTTGTACAGACTTTCTCAGGATTTGTAGAGGCGCACAATTAAACTGATTTTATTGTACACAGCCCTTTTTTTTCCCCTTTTTGCAAAAGTAGAAGTTAGCCGCTAGCTACGTTGCGACCCACCGCGGGCACACAGACACAGACGCAGGCATTCTGGGTAATTACTGCTAACGACCCCACTAGCCCGGGCTCCTATTTTTACCCCGGGCTGTGCCAACACCCTGGGCCTGTGACGTCAGGAGCTGTTTTGTTGTGGGTCGACTTTGCATGCAGACCTTTTTAACGACACCAGACATTGGTGCGCAGTGCACACATGTGAGGGCCAATGTCAGCGTGCATGTAGTTGCAGCCCTAGTGTGCAGCACCGACACAACCCTGCGTGTGTGTGTGTGTGTGTGTGTGTGTGTGTGTGTGTGTGTGTGTGTGTGTGTGTGTGTGTGTGTGTGTGTGTGTGTGTGTGTGTGTGTATGTGTGTTTGAAAACATATTGCGTACAATGCGTTTATCAACCAGTGGGAGGTTTTCTGACAGCCCAACAGTCATGGAAGGGAAAGCTGTGATCTTGGTGATTTTGCAGAAACCCGGTGAGATAAACAGGGACCCAAGACTTTTTTTTTTTTGATTGTCGTATTTAAACAGGATTATTACCACACAGTTCAGTCGACAGAGGAGATGGCCAAACCTCTAGTGACGCACATGGGGTGTAAACACGCGTGCATGCACACATGTGCACGCTCACACGTGCACACTCACTCCTGGCTGCAGATAATAAAAAATACAAAAAAAAATCACAGACATGAGAGGATTCAAATCCTATATATAAAATAAAAAAACACACACAAAGCACAAAGACAAACCCACAAAAAATAATAGCTGTTTTGTAGAGTATGGGAAGTCACAGCAGTTTGCCTGTGCCAGGCTTTTTTTTCTCCCTTCTTCGCCCTGAATGCATCGATTTATTTAGGCGGCGTTTGCGGACAATATAATTGACATGCTGTATAAGTATATCAGTGTGACGCTGCAGGGCTGAACGTAATAACACAACAACGGGCTGTTCGAAATAACTAACTGACCTATTGCCTTTTGCTTCGCATGCATCATCAGAAAATGAATAAAACATCATGCATGGACATGCTTGTGACTATGCCGGGGCCCTATTTGGGTAGGCTGCCATCTCCTGGCTGGAACAAGGAACAATGTAACCTAAATCACAAACGGGATAAGTGGGGGGAGGGTCTGAGGAAGAGGATAAGAGTCAAGTGTTTAGTGTCTACTCTGTGACCTCATGTGTTGACCTCTTTCCACAAGTTCGGCTCTCTCTTATCAGAGCGGGGGCTACTTCCAACACCCGGCTGGCTGGTGGCTACAAAGTCGGCTTGAGAGTGTGTGTGTGTGTATGTGTATGTGTGAGTGTGAGTGAGAGAGAGAGAGCGAGAAGCTCTGCATGTGTGTGTGTGTGTGTGTCAGCAGGGCATGGCCCCTGAGGCCAAAGGTAGCAGGTAAATCATTGGTCATCTTCAGCTAGTAAAAGAAGCTTAGCTAAAAAGCAGGGGAGAGGAAACTTCACACAGGACTGCACTCCCTAACTGTCTACAGTATGTAAACACTGTGTGTGTGTGTGTGTGTGTGTGTGTGTGTGTGTGTGTGTGTGTGTGTGTGTGTGTGTGTGTGTGTGTGTGTGTGTGTGTGTGTGTGTGTGTGTGTGTGTGTGTGTGTGTGTGTGTGCTAAACCTAGAGTAACAAGCTTAGGACTCTGATCTTACTGACTGCAGCCTGTCTGTTTCCCAGACGCCAGCCAGTAAACACGGCAGAGTAGGCCAAGTCTGTGTGTGTCTGTGTGCGGGAGGAAGTCATGGTGTGTTCTGTGTGTTCTTACTGATTGCGTGACAGACAACAAATAGGGCCGTATGGCGATCGGCACTAATAAAATTTGAAGCAACATATGGATGTCGCCCATTTGAAAATTAGTCGAGTTGAGAATTTGTTAAGGTATTTTCTCACCCGAATCCACATATTTCTGTAACTGCACCTGACCGCTACACAAAACGACATTTGAAAATTGAAGAAAATTACACCCACGTCCGCAACCCAACCCACTCTTATAAAAAAGTAATGAAATTAGCTAAATGTAGGCCTATGCCTATTAGGCTAATATTAGGCTATTATATTATTAGTTGAAATGGCAGAGCAAGTTGAGGCCGTAGCTTTGCGCGTTGCGGCATTGTTTGTGCTGCTGAAAACTACAATTGCTTTGTTATTAATCATTTTGTTTAATATGAAGGAGATTTGAGGACAACCATCATTTGATCTTTTCAGCCTGCACGTGAGTGCAGCCTATTATCAGTGATGCATTTGGATTATTGAACCAAACAACAAAATGCATAGTCAATGTTTGACTTCATAGCATAATAGGCTTTCTTTATTTAGGCAAAACGTTATTGAACAGAAAACTTTAGAAAAAATTAGGAAGCTGATTTCAACTAACTTGCTTATAAATCACCCGCATCTGGGCAAAAAAAGGCTGATCAGCAACCACCTACACCCACGGATATAGTCGGGTCACGCGGGCCAATTACTCCGCGCATCTCTAATGTGTGTGTGTGTGTGTGTGTGTGTGTGTGTGTGTGTGTGTGTGTGTGTGTGTGTGTGTGTGTGTGTGTGTGTGTGTGTGTGCGTGTAGGCACGACAGTAACCCACAGGAAAGAGTGCACGACACAGAGACAGGTTTTTACTGCAACACGTCTCTCTCTTGTCTTATCTTTGACCCCCCGCCCCCCTTCCCCCCTACCTCCCCTCCACCCTCTTCCTCCTCTGCACTCCATGTGAGGGCAGTTTCTCTCCTCTTTATGACTCTTTATCTGACATGAAAGGCAGTGACACGGGATACCCGCCATTACGGTTCCATCAACATGAGGAGCTCTGACACGGGATTCTGCAGCGCGGCTTAGCCCATTAAGGGTGACCGGTGATCCTGTGCTCTGTCAGGGAGCCGTCACAGGCAGACAGGGCAGACATAATGAGAACTTAAAACCTTAACCTTGCCTTTAAGAGCGCCGGCCCGAAAGCAGGCAATAAAACTGTTGAGAGGGCACCCACTGGTCAGCCCGCTCTGTAATTACGACCCGTGTCCAAGCACTTAACCCATATCAGCCCAAAGTTTAGATACACAATGTAGGACCGTTTAGACACCGCATTTGGTCATTGGCAAGGTCACTGGCCTGCTCTGTAAGCGTTTTGAAGACCAGCCACTGGCAGGTTCTTGCTAGAGACACTATTCTCCCTCCTCTTCTAATGTCATGTTTTTTAAATCTTTTTGCACAGCGACTTGATTGCTTGTAAAAAATAAAAGATACTTTAGCATTGTGCATCAGTGTCTGTCCTGAGATCAACATCTTCTTAGTTAAAGAACACTGATCACTGCTGTTAGAATAGTAGAGAAAATTAGACAACGCAAGCCTCATTTTGAGAGTTAACGTTTTACATAAATAAATCTACGGCTTTGTCAATGCGATTTTTCATAACGTGACATTAAAACCTGGAAGTACCTCCTGACACGGGGGCATCCATGAATACGGCGCCCGTCTTCTCGGCAGCGACGGCCATCTCCCTGGACACGGCGGGATCGATGGTGGACGAGTCGATCAGCAGTGTTCCCTTCTTCACCTTCCTGGGGAGAAAACACAACACACAAGATTATACATGGTGACAAACCTTTATTTAGTCCCTGGGCAACTAAAACAAATACAAAACCTCCACAACATGTTAATTTCTCAAGAACGCCTTACAAATTACAGTCAAGATTCTGCGCTGGTTTTTATAGTTTGTTGAGTTTATAACTTGCAGCCCTGTGACATAATGCAGAGATTTAGACCATGACCGAAAAAAACAGAACACAGAAGCTGAGTCAGAACAAGCATTCATTATCATATTAAGGTTTGCTGGCATACAGTTGAATGAAACCTTTTCTTAACTGACTGAATTGTACGCCATAACATTCTCCCACAAACTTATTTCACAAAATTCTATCCACTGAATGGTGAACCACAAACACATGTTTAATTCAACGTCACACATGGATAATGGACCCTGCAAACCGACCTGGGAAACAAGTCTGAGCCTTGCTAGCTAGAACGCTATGTCAGTAGTCCTATTTGGTAGCATGGTATTTAACCGATGACTAACAGCCACTGTGTTGCGTGTGAAAAGGCCCCCCCAAGGGGCGGGCTTACTTGAGGATGCCATTGGCTCCTGTGTAGACCTCGATGACGTTGGGGCTGGAGGGGAGCATGGTGAGGATGCGGTCCGCCTTCTCGGCCACCTCCGCTGGGGTGTCAAACACCTGAGGCGATGCGAGGAGGAAGAGGGCGAGGACGGTCATTATGAAAAGACAACAACAACCAGAAAGGAACCAGTGGTGTCGCAACAGCTTTGATGATTTCCTGGCTTGGGTGGCCTTTCACATTCTCATTCACACGCCACTAATGTGATTTACTACTGTGCGAGTGAGTCCTCAATGAGTGAGCACTACAGGTGTGAACGGATGTGAAGAATGCACCGGCCTACTTCCCGAGGCCATGGCAGTCAATATGAAATAGGTTATCCATCACCGTGCCTTATCACATGCATGTAGTTTCTGATAGGTTGCGTGCGGCTCACTGGGGTTTGTTACCTGAGCTCCCAGGTCTTGCAGCTCCTTGCGGGACTCTGGGAAGACGTCGGTGGCAATGACAGGGTAGCCGTTTCTCAGGAGGTTCTTGGCCATGGGGGTGCCCATGTTCCCCAGCCCAATGAAGCCCACCGGCGTCTTGGAGGCCATCGACCGGCTTGACACTAAAAGACAGGAAACAGGGGAGGGAAAATTAGCGACATTCTCAACATTCTCCACTTTGAAAGCATTTTTAGTGTTTGTTTAGGTTGAAAAAGACACACTTTCATGACTTCCATGCATTGCATTTGAAAGTACAAAAAGTAGGCATACAGTTTACAATTTTGACTATGCAAAAAAATATAGTATTCAAAGGTCCTCTGACTAGGCAATGTGGTAGTCCACTATGAGCCACATATCAAGCAAATTGGATACAGTCAAAGTTCAGCCTGCAGGCTTCACCAAAACGTTACAGAAAAAGCATGTGGTACATTGTCATGCCATGACAGGCCATTCACATCTGTGAAGGTCTGCCTGGTATCTTCAGTATGGTGAGAGGAGGAAAGCATTGTTTATAATCCCATTAAATACTTGTGTACTCGTGAGGTTTAGTGAGCGAAGGAATTGTACGAATGTGAAGTAATTGCTGTTGTTCGGGATAGTTTCGTAGCCTAAATTGCATTCACGCCATTACATATTGTGTGCCATTCTCTGTAATTGTCACGATAATGTCTTCTGTATTGCCCACCAACGCTGTTAACACTGCGGGGTTAGGTATTTGTATGAGGGGGGAAATGAGCTAAGGAGGAAAACAGTCCATCCATGTTATGTTGTCTTCATATAACTCCTGCTGCTCAGTTTGCCTTCCCTATTTCCCTCCCCCATTAGGTCCACCTTCCTAACTCACTCACCCACTGCTGCTGTTTACTTCAACCTCAGGTATGGAGACTGAATGATACACACCTGAGGAAAATATAATACAGCTGAAGACTTTGAAGACATTGTTAAAGAAGCTTAGGTCTGTTGCGTATGGTGTAGCTAATGACCATGAAGTTAAACCTGAGCTGAGCGGTTCCAAACTTGTCCATTGCGTAATCTCAGATGGCACTATGGCGCAAGATGGCTGCTCAGGAACAAGAAGGGGAAACAAAAGCCTGCAAGGGTGTGTGAGGTGTGTGGGGGGGAAAGGGATAGTTTATGGGGCACAGTCGTGTCCATTGTGGGGGTTTTCGGCCAAAAACGACACGCTACTTATCAATAAGCCGCCATTGTGAGGAGACGGCCCATCTCTACGGACTGCTACACAACGCTAGACAACAGGACGGGCGTATTGTTTTCTCCGCGTAACCTAGGCAATAACAGACAGAGCAATTTCAGCAGAGATGTGGACCAATAAACGGATTACTTTACCCAACGCAGGGGCGACATGTTTAGTCCACCTGAGCAATACATTGCGAGACCCC
>JAOPHQ010004591.1:0-161323 GCA_030340625.1 Merluccius polli
GCAGACTTTAAATCCCTGTGTCCCATTAGTATCTTATACAAGGCTAGGAGGTAATTAATAACTTATCTCTATATAGTCATAACCGCATTAAAGAGCCCCTATTTTACCACCAGGCTATTTTACCACCATTTAAAAATCAGTCAATTTGTGACATCACAAGTGGTCACTTCACTGGTAGACTATAGCAACTGGTCCATTTGTGATGTCACGTGTCAAGTGGATGGATTTTTAAATCGATTAACAGTTCTGAAATATCAAAGCATCCGTCGCCCATAGCAACAAAGAGATCGTCTGGATTCTTTCAAAATCTTGTTTATTAAATTTAGAAAACAACATTTTCTAACAGTTTCATATCAACAGCAGGAACGAACTGAAACTGTGGGACAGAGACCCAGAGAGAGAGAAAGAGAAAAAAAGGGGGTGAGAGGTTGTGAGAGAAAGAGAGAGAGAGAGAGAGAGAGAGAGAGACAGACAGAGAGATAAGATTGATTGAGAGACAGAGAGAGCGGGTGAGAAAGCGATAGCGATGGGGCCATGGTCAAACCCCCTGAGTTATAAACCAGCTGTGTCTGGGTCTCGACCGCCCCGGGTTCGACTGCACCTTACCTGGCATAGACTACGAGAGAGAGAGAGAGAGAGAAAGAGAGCGAGAAAGAGCGAGAGAGTCTGTGTGGTGCGCGACCCACCACAGGGGGGGGGGGGGGGGGGTGGCGGTGTGGCAAAAAACGCGACATAAAACGTAGTAGACATCAGGTAGAAAAGTTGATTTGCAAAGTCACTTTTCAAGTTAAGGTATTTCCTGCCAAAGTGGAGTGAGATCGCAGCGTTTGTGACCAAAGGGTACTGGGGGAGGGAGGGAGGGAGGGGGGGGGGGGGGGGGTCGTGGCCTCCGAGTCTCAGGGGGGGGGGGGGGGGGGGGGGGGGAGACTCAGGACGCCGCACTACTGATGTAGTCCTGATAAGGAAGTGCAAACAATGTCTGTTCGTCTGTGTCTGTGGTTCTATGTGTGCATCTGTGTGTGTTCGTTACAGGGGGGAGGGGACAAGGGGACAAGGGGCTAGTAAGTAGGGGTGAGGGGGGGGGGGGCGGGGGGGTCGTGTCGTCACGGCGCCGACAGCGGCGACTCGCGCGACGGCGACCCCACCCCGAGGTCCTCCGGCGGGAACACGGTGAGCGTGCAGGCGCGGATGCCGCCCAGCGACTCGGGCAGGTCGAACACCTTGTGCCACTCGTCCTTCTCCGGGTCGTACTTCTGCACGATCTCCACCATGCAGCGGTTGTTCCACGAGTAGCCGCCCACCACGTAGATCTTGCTCTCGAACACCGCCACGCCCACGTCGCTCTGGCCGCGCAGCATGGCGGCGATGGGCGTCCACAGGTCCAGCGCCGGCGAGTAGTACTCGCAGCTCAGCACGTCGTCGTAGTCGCTGGTGCCGCGGAAGTGGTTGCCGCCGATGACGTAGAGGCGGTCCGCCACCGTGCACATGCAGTGCAGGCCGCGCACCGTGGTCATCGGCGCCTTCTGCGTCCACTTGTCGGCGTCCGGGTCGAAGCACATCAGCTCCTTCTGGAAGGTGTCGTGGGTGATGCCGCCTGGCGGGCCACCGCAACGCAACAACGAGCGGGGGGGAGAAACAGAGGAAAGGGAAGGAAGAGATGCGGGTTAGCCACGCCCACTCTCGAACCGGGAGGGACAGATCGGTCAATCTACCCCTCTCTCTCCCTCCCTTTACCTCTCTCTACCGCTCTCTCTCTCTTCCCCTCTCTTTACCTCCACCTCTCTCTACCCCTCTCTCTCCCTCCCTTTACCTCTCTCTACCGCTCTCTCTCTCTCTCTCTCTTCCCCTCTCTTTACCTCCACCTCTCTCTACCCCTCTCTCTCCCTCCCTTTACCTCTCTCTACCGCTCTCTCTCTCTCTTCCCCTCTCTTTACCTCCACCTCTCCCTACCCCTCTCTCTCTCTCCATCCCTCACATAGAATGAATGTATCTGCTTTTTAATCACTCCTAGTTGCACTTACATTAGGACATTTTATTTGCATAAAAATTGTATTAGTTTTACTTTAAACTGTTTTTTTTTAATTGCAATTATAGCCGCAACACGTCACTCCTCCGCAAGCGCTTCACTTCCTCGAGAGGAAACGAGGGGGGGAACGGAGTCGACGCGAATCAAACGAACGACGGACACGCCGGCCGACCCAATCAACCGTCCGTGGCGGGTAGCGGCATCTCATTGGCTGACCGTTAAGAGGCCGCACCCACATGGCCGCTGCCAACAGGGGGTCCAGGCTGATGGGTCTTTAAAAGAGCCTTGGCTTGTTGTCGGTGTTGGACGTCCGCTTGGCCTGGCCAGCCCCCCCCCACCTCACACGGCTCTTTTAAAAAACATTCATACACGCTTTTAACTCTCACGGCTGCGCTGGGAGCGGGAGGTGAAGCGTGACGAATATGGAGGCAGACAAACTCTCTCCTTATGGCTTCCGCTTAAAAAAAAACAAAACAGAAGCCTGGGCTCGCGTCACTGACTGATATCACTGCAGACAGGAACGACCTCACCGGGTGTGCGTGCCGTGCACGTTAGGCGCGTGCACGGCATTGCATGCGCACACGTACGCTCGCTCGCACGCACGCACACACACACACACACACACACACACACACGCGCATGCATGCACACACGTACACTTGCTTGCAAACACACACACACACACACACACAAACACAAAACAGAGAGAACAAAAAAAAAAACAGGACATGTCTACAGGGAAGGCTTAAAATAAAGACCAACACAATCCCAGAATGCATCTGGGCCAGAGCCAGCCCCTTTCTCTTCCCCTTGTATTCAGACTGGAAGCAAACACACTTTCCCTTTCTGCGCCAGCCTGTGATTCTAGTCGTCCCCCGGCTGTCTCGTCAGATGCCATGACTAATAACAGATCTGTGATGATTAACCTCCCCGACTGATGGATCAGACCGCAGAGACCGGCTGGTCTCCACCTCCCTCAAAGGCCCGCCGCCGAGAGGGCCCGACATTTTCATTTCAAGTCAAGAGAGAAAGGAAAGACACCGACTCCACAAGAGGCTCTAGGGATACTAAGGCGGACTGATATGCAGCAGGGGTCGCGGTGGGAGATTGCTGTGGAAGCAAATCCGTCTCGCCAGATTTAGACGTTTAAAAGCCATTGAATTTTTTAGCACTGAATTTTTTCGCAATGAAATAATGTATCGGAAGTTTTTGCCTCTAAATTCAACTCCTCAAATAACTAATTTTCACTTTTATTTTAGGTTCAAACTGATATAAGCGAGACAACAGACAACAGACACTACAGACTCTGTTGTGCAGTGGGGTATGGAAACAAATTGAATGTACTGTGTGGGTAAAATTGATGATACCGGCAATGACTGCCGCCAGGCATTAAACAGCTTAGCGAGTGCTGGGAAACTCCTGCTGTATCTCCTAACTCTCTCTGAGACGAGCCAGTAGCCAAAAACCTGAAGAAGGAGAGGACTTGGACACCGCCAATAAGTTAGGGCGTTGTCTGAAAACACACGCACTTCTTCTTATGCAGCCTGCAGCCCCCACCACGTCCTCCAACAACGCTAGATCAGACCCCACCACTTCCTCCAACAACGCTAGATCAGCCATTTGATGAACGCACCTCCTACAGCTGCCCTAATTTTATAGAGTTTCATTACATGACTTCAGTTAGTAATATGCAGCATAGTCAAATTATCTTATATGGAATCTTACGTGATACTATTGTAAAAGCGTACTTTTGACGTAGGACTTCATCGATTGTATCATTAAAAATCACATTACTTTCCGGGGGGAAAGTGTATTTGTGTAAGCGTCCACAAAAAGGTTGGAACTAGCATTTCACCAACCCTTCAAACTCACCCTTCATTTGAACTCAATAGCAAAAAAAACATTAAACAAGTCCCATCATTGATTGTACAGCAATGGAGAGCTGTTTTAGACTGAACGACTTACAGTATATAGCTGATTAGACTGAGGGACGGTCTATCTAGGGGTCTAAATGGCTTCAGACATGGCTTCAGACATTGGCTGGACTGTATTTAAGCGATAAACCTCGAGAGGCCGTGGTTTACAGTGATCTCAGAATGGCTAGGGGGCCTCAAGTGGCTCATTGCTTTTTATAAAAATGGTTACTAAAGCGGTTACCATCTACCACATATTAAGATTTCATAAAATATACACAGCAACATCCAATGCGATCAACTATTGAAAACAAATCATTCTTTCACCAAGCAACATAGTTGCTCAAGAGAGCAAAATGGTTGCCAAGCAACACAGGCTAGCATACAGGCTTTAGCATACTTTTTTTGCATTAATGCTAAAAATGAATTGTTATACGGTCACAGGTGTCTTTATACAGTAGGCTTCGAGCCAATCACAATCAAGGGCCGCAAACTCTCCACATCCACCAGAGCACCTACACCTCCTATAAGAGTTCCTCTGTCCAACCGCCCGGCGACGTTCTGCCGCGACGCTGATTCACGGCAACAATTGATGAGCTGCCGGCTCGAATACACAGCTCTGCCCCGAACAGCAGCCTAATGGGGCCGGCGGACGCAGACGCACCGGGACCCGAGAAGGAGAAGAAATGGCTCAGCACATTCCAAAAATACCCCCGCGCACGCACCCTGTGGAAAAGGTTGGGCAGGCCTGGGCTCCATCCGCAAGGACACCTACCCTGGATTTGCCGAGCGGGGAGGAGAACAGCCACTTTGTCCACATCCAACGCGGTCACGGTTAGGAAAATCATCCCGGGGTTTAAAAATAGCACGATCACAATAAGATCAAAATGTAACTATGAGGTGACCCCGTTCTACTTTACAGCGTTGCGCTCTATGATGGATTCTGTTCTATGTTGCATTGTTCTATTTCACAACGCTGTATTGTTTAAACTAAAGCGCTTTATTAGAGTGCGGTATCTGGTTCGGAAACCACACTGTGTTTTACCGACCGTTAAACAACTACAGTCTGTACTGCTCCCCATCTGGGTCCTCACTGGAAGCATCTGAAAACATCGGACGCTGAATCTCTTACTTTACTAGCCTGGGAAGGTCCTTTTCTTAGAATAAAGGGTGAGGAGAGGGGAGGAGGTGGGGAGAGGGCAGATGGGGATAGGGCAGGGGGGGGGGGGAGAGGGGAGAAAGTTGGGAGAGGGGAGATGGTGGTTCGGGAGAGGAGGTAGGGAGAGAGGAGGGGGGGGGGGGGGTGACGAGGTGGCGGGAGAGAGGAGGTGCTGCGGAGAGTGGAGGTGGTGGGGAGAGAGGAGATGGTGGGGAGAGGGAGAGAGGAGCAGGTGGGGAGAGAGGAGCAGGTGGGAAGAGGCGTGGGAGGAGCAGGGGAGGGAAGGGGTGGGGAGGGAGGGAGAGGAGGAGGAGATAGGGAGGGGAGGTGGGGAAAGGCGAGTTAGGGGGGAGAGGAGTGAGGGAGAGGGGGAGTGACCTCAGCCCACCCACCCTGGCAGATCTGTGATGGGGCTGCTGGGTGACTCTCAGTGGCAGCTCCACCCGGCTGACAGGATCCCATCGGACAGCTCGGCGGTACCGCTGCAGAATTAAACTCACTGAAAACACCCAGCGCTGACCCGGTGTGACAGGCCAACATGGATCTGCACTCCGGCTCGGGGTGACCTTGCACGCAGCCCGCCGCTAACTGCTAGCGGCCTGTCCGTGCCAGTGACCTTTCTGTAGGTGATGGTGATCAGCGCCAAAACAGCCCAGCGACGTCAACAAGTTGCCATTCGTTCCCGATGGGACAAGCGTCAGAACTCAACCTCGCGTCACACTACCGTACCGGAGCAGTCTTTTCTGATTTGTGTACATCCCATCGGTACGGCTCAAGTACCGACAACATCCAACCGGACACGTTTTCCTTTGATTGTACTGATTTATCATTAAAGGGGAATCGCTTTGTATCATTACAATGTGGGTAGTATATGCAAATGAATACTCCCCGTATTGTAATGATACAAACCAGTTGAAGATCGGTCGGCTCTATTCCAAACAACTTCACACTCGACGCGGCACTCCCTCGGGTCCTCAGCAATAGTTGATCGGATGAATGGTTGTCTTCTGAAACTTAAAGGACAGACTCCTCCATACAGTATATGTCAGATATGGCTCTTAACATTGATTTGGGACATCCACATAACATTTGTCAAACTCAACAAATATTCATATTTTGCGTCATCCTTTTTTTTTTTTAGGTATAATAAATCAAAACCTAGTACCCTCTATGGAACCTGCTGGCATACCCCACTTGGGTAGACGCCACCACGGGGGGGGGGAGAGTCACTGCTGTGGAGGGCTTTCTTATTTCTTACTGTCTTACTGTCAGAGGAGAGCGCTCACTTCAGATCACACAAATGTTGTCACGGTTGCTACAGCAGAAGGGGTGTGCTCTGGGGTTTTACACACACACACACGCACATGCACGCACACACGCACGCGCACACACACACAATGATGTAACCATCCCTCTATCAAATAGAGGGATGGTTTTGGAACACCAAAACAGAAGTACATTACATCTCATTCTCCGATAATAGATATTCATTTCAGATTGAATGGCTTCATTCTTTCATGGACAAGGAAGAAAGAAGACATTGGCTTGTCTGTATCATCACTGACATCCATCCGCCTACTACACACCACGCAAAAATCACCCAGACACATTTGTCTGCTCCTGTGATTCATTGTGGCGATGGTGTTTTTGGCTGGCGGTCCGCCACATGCACAACAAGACTAGGAACAACTAGGCTATTATATACCCAATGCAAGTCACACAAGCAGTACCGCAACTGTACCGTTCCAGTGGAGCTACAGTATATACGCTGTATATTGTTTATACTGCAGGCGCGTGTTGTTGTTCTAAGGTCATTATGTCCTAATCTATCTGGGGGCAGCAAAGTGCAGCAGAGAGAGAGCGAGAGCTGGAGAGAAAGCGTTCAAATATATGTACACACGACATCCTGGACCCTATACTGCGCTAGGCAGACCACTCACTGGAGCAACTCAACAGCTGATATACTTTCCCAAGGAATAAATGAAAATGTTCATATTTTATCTCAGCCATGTTTCCTGCACAAGATTAATAAAAAAAACGAACCGATACTTTCAAACAAAGAACAATACATTAAGCTATTAAAAAAATAAATTAAACTAAATGGCAAGATGTCAGAGAGAAGAGTGAAGCAGCAGCCGGTCTGAATTCAACCTCTTCAAACCACCGGTGAATCTCCCCGCCTGGTTCTGTCAAGTTTAGCTCCGGCGTGTGTACTCAGCATGTCCAGGACGCCACAGGGCGTCCTGGACACCTGGGTCGGTCGGTCTCTGTCTCTCCCTCCCTCCCTCTCCCTCTCTCTCCCTCTGCCTCTCCCTCTCTCTCTCTCTCTCCCTCTCCCTCTCTCTAATCCTCCTCCTCCTCCATCATGTAGGATTAGTCAGTGGCAGGAGATGGAGGAGGCTCATCTCCGCAACAAGAGGATTTGTTGTGGATCCTGTGAGGTGAACAGGCATCGTGGTGGTGACTCATATGGAACCATGGGGCCTCAGACAGGCTCAATAACTGCTTTGCTCCTTGTTTTGCCTAAGCCGGGGCATTATCCAGAGCCGGCCATTTTAATGTCAAATTAGGATTTACCGTATCTTGGGACGGTTGGGAAGAACGATTTTTGTTGGGTTCTTCTCTCTTTTTTTTATCTCCTCGATACCAGGAAGACAAAAAAAAGACACGGCATGAAAATGCCCATGACGGCGAAGGTGACAGCGAAGCCTGCGGTTGAACTACCTTAACCGCCAACCGTGACTTATAATTCTGATCGTATCTGATATGTGATTGGATAAATACATAGATACGTCTTCCAAATGCAGGACGCAGCTTGAGATTAAACTAATGCCTGTCAGTCTAATGTCCAAGTGAGCCGTGTATTCTCAAAACGAAATAAATGATAAATGCCACGCAAATGAGAAAAAAAAAAATAAAGTAAGAAATTATTCAACACGCCACTCGCAAGTAAAATAAATAAAATATTTAAGCACACCGTGCACAAATAAAATAAATAAAAACAACATATAAGCACAGGTTACTGAGGGAGCGACGGAAGCTGTGGTTTGTAATGTAAAACAGGCAGCCTATATATCCACTTGTAGTAACAAGGTTGCTCTTAGTGTTTTTGCTAATGATGGGTAGCTGTTAATGACAGTTTGTCATAAAGTTCGACCGAAGTTGCTCACAACAAAATGAAACAGAAAATGTATGTCACCCCCCTGCAGAATTTTCCTTTTAATATTTAATGAAATGACATCCCGCAGTTTGATTTGTGCTATAAATTCCCTTTCAACATCATTACTCTATTCTGTAAGTGAAGACGCATGCAAACATTTACCCACCCAAAAAATATTTTCAACTTTCTCAATAAAGTGACCCAACTTAAACAATTTAAATTCAATTTCATTCTCTTCTACATGTTTTCATATCGTCTTGTCGTTCTGTCCCAATTTGAAGTCACTGTAAAGTGTCTTCGATTATCTTCGAAAGCGCTATACAAAACATGTATTCATCATCATCATCATCATCATTATTATTATTATTATTACCCTGCACTGAAAACCACAATCAGAATCTAAAGTTGTGTTGTTTAGCGTTTTAGCGAAGAACAAGTTCAACAATAAAAAGTGACGTCCAACATGAAAGACCCAAGACCCCCTTACCTGAAATGTACATGTACCCCCCGTACACGGTCCCCGCGTGGCCGTAGTGGGGCTCGTTCATCTTGGCCACGTACGTCCACTCGTTGGTCCTGGGGTTGTAGCACTCCACTGTCGCTGAGGGGAGACGCACGGACGACAAGGCACAAAAAAAACACACACGCGGCGTTAGCGGGGAAGTAGGTCACGAAGAAAACTAAAGAGGACAAACTGGAACAAATGAGTCCTCCGAGGGTGTCGGAGTGAGAGTTGAAACGAGGATTTAAATGCGGCCCACGCCGCCGCCCTCCTCCTCCCTCCTCCTCCCTCCTCCTCGCCTACACAGTGGCTGTGAAAAGCGGCTGATAAGGCGAAGAGTGCAGGATGGAGGAGCCATTGACAAAACCCACGGTGGTCTGAAGCATAACATCCTATTTAGTCATTTAGCAGAGGCTTTTCTCCGCAGCAAAATATTTTTCGTATCTACATTTTTTTTCCAGATACATAACATTAAGGAGCAGGTAGGGGCATCGTACGCAACGCTGCCTACAGGTAGACTGTGGACATTGGGTTTTCACCCCGACTGTATCCTGCCCCGTATTGAGGGCTAGGGAAACAAGAGGCCATGATGCTCGAGTGCAACATTTTTTTGGCGTCTGCAGGAACGGGGAAAGCTTGCTAGGTATGGCGGCGAACGCACCGTCTCTAGACTAAAGCCCCATCCAGCTAGTCTCCTTTGATCTCAGTGTTGGTTCAGGCAGATGATGACGGCGGCTCTCCTGTTAAACCTCCACCAGGGGCTCGGCAATCGGTTGCGTGTCCTTATTGTGAGTCGACACTGGTGCGCTGCAGAGCTGCGATTGTCGAGGCACGTTGCAATATCTCCACATGAAAACCATCCAGAATCGCCATGTTTAAAGTCACCATGGGGCACATTTTGGGTTACTACATGCTGACTCACAGTCTAAGAAATATATGATTCATTCATAAAATGTTGCTAGTTAACCTAGATCTCAGTAAGTATTGTTTTTAAATCAAGGCCAGAATGACTCAGAATCAAGGCCAGAATGAGAAGAAATACTAATTAACAATTTCCTTCACAAAATACACAAATAAAATGTAAAAAAAAAAGGATTTTCTTAAAGCAAATTATGCTAATACAGTTAGGTAATATGCTTTTAGTGAAACACATCAATACGTTTTTTTGTAGTGTGGCCAGGACTATTTTAAAACCACTTAACGGTTTGTGTGAATTTCCTCCATTTCTGTGAAAAGCGGTTTGTGCCAATGGGAAGTCGCCGGGCCTGTGAGGTCACGTTACCATGGCTACAGGTGAAACTAGCCTAGAGTGAGTGTCGGCCTCTTTCCTCAGATGACCTGCCCATAGCACTCATATGTAGGAGGAAGACGTGACGGGGTAATAAAACATAGAGAGAGGAGACCCCGGGACGTTTTGGATTCAAGCGCCAACAATAGAATTAAATAAAGAGTGCCAGCAGGAATTGGTAGATCAATAAAATATGTGGATTAAAATAATACAAAATAGAGAGAGAGAGCGATTAACGACTCACTAGAGTCGTAAAACAAACGAAGGAGAGAGGGGGAGCCATTCGATTCCAAACCAAACAGTAGGCTGCAATAATAACATGAATAGAGGGAGCCATACGCAGTGATTAGATTAAAAAACAAACAGTACGATAAAGAAGAGAGCTAGCATAAGGAGAGAGATTAGATTTTAAACCAAACAGTGCTCTGTTCCATCTCTGTGAACATCACTCATGAAGACATTGTGAGTGAATTAGCAGTGTGTGTGTGTGTGCCTTACTGAAGCACACAATGTATACACACCAGCCATCTGTACGGAGATAAAACTGCCCGGGCAGTATGCGCTAACACACACACACACACACACACACACACACACACACACACACACACACACACACACACACACACACACACACACACACACACACACACACACACACACACACACACACACACACACACACACACACACGAGGAAGAGGTGCTACATTTTACACCTATTTAATGTGAATGTGGGCTGTGAAGCCCTTCGAGACTGTAACTGTAGCAAGCGGCTATATAAATAAACTTTCTGACTTCATCGAGAAAAATTAATTATTTAACTCTGGACTCTATACCTACTGAGAACACTTGATGACAGCTTGCTATGTATAGATGCTTTGAAAGGCCTCGGCTACTGTAAAAGTCCTTTCAATTTTATGATCCTGATTTCGCCCAGGCAGGTGTAGATGCTCCCAGATCGGATGGATCTTGTGATCACATTAGGCTCTGTTCAGACTGCAGGCAAATCAGATTTGTTCCTCAAATCAGATCTGAAAGACGGACTGTGCCGCACTGTTATTTGCAGGTCTGTGTTCTGATCACAGAAGAATCAGAGTAGCAGAGGCCAGTGTGTTTTTAAAGGGCCCCTATTTTACCAGCCGTTTCAAAAATTGGAGTCCACCCAGATGTACGATGGCTAGATCACTCTACCAGCCTACCCAGTGGACTGTACCAACTGGTAGGCTTATCTATCCATCATACATCTGGGTGAACACTCCCTCTTGTGATGTCACTAGAGGGTAGTCACCATTTTTAAATATGATTTTCAATGGCTAATCACACTCACACCTAGGTGGCAAAATAGAGGCCCCTTTAAATTTAAAAATCACACATGACAGTGATGTTGCAGTCTTGTTGTAATCAGTAATTCATGGTGGAGGACGACTATAGTGCTCCTTCACAGTCCCATTACAATGTAAACAGTGGGAAGACAGCGTAGTTTCACTGGACCTTTCAGACTTGGTAGAAAAGACAGCTGGTACTATTGGTGCTCCTCTGAATAATTGGATCTGAACATCCATAGAAGTGTGTTTAGATGCTGTGCACCACAGACGACATATTATTTCCTTTTCATTATCTTTTGTAAAAACACGAGCATCTCTCTCGCCTTCAAATTATAAATGGTTGCCTGCCAGACGGGGAGACAAATTGCACCACAGAGACCTTCTCTTTTGTAAATACCTCATCCACAACTTTCTATAAAGGAGGGGGGAAAAAAGTACTGCCGGGCAGTGTGGACGTAAGAGAGTCGAAACCACATCCTCCGTGCCCAGCCCAAGGTAAACACATAAAACACACAGGCGCTGGACGGCGGACACACAGGGGAAAAAAACCAAGGTCGATGAAATGACATGGTATTAGAGAAACGGAGGAGACACACAGTTCTACCGAGCCTCATCCCTCGCTGACAGCCAGTCAAGTGAGCCCCGTGCTCATTGGTTTAATTTGAACCCGGCTGGGTACTAGTAGCGACTGCTCACGTCATTGGCCGAGGCTCTGGCCACAGCAGTGCTCTGAGTGTGACAGTTAAGTACCGGGTGGTACCATTCTGTGGTCCACAGTGGTGGTGGGGGGGGGGGGGGATGGCCGGTCACTGCCTCCACTGTCACGCCCTGTTGCATGACAACGCCTTGCTTGATGTACTGACTCACAATGTGTCAACAAAAATCTAAATGGACCGCCGTCGTTTATGGTTTCACAGTTTTGTTTTGCTGTTTGGGTTTTTATTGCAATATGTTTTGCTTAGTTTCGCTTTTAGCGTGATGAGCTTGGTTCATATCATGATATGCTTAGCTTTTATCTGGATACGTTTTGTTTTTATGCAATATGTGTAGTTTTTATTGTGATATACATAGTTATTATATAAATAACAATAAACAATAAAATGGCTGAGATCAACTTACTTAATTACATCACGCCGACTAATCACCACAAACTACTGTAAAAACATCCCAGCTTTGAGCGCTAAACCTCGGGCGACCTTCTCCTGCTGACGTCCGCCCTCCGCTGTTTTAGCACCTTTCTATCACGTAACTGAACTGAACCCCCGTACATACACACAAAACCTCCTCATGCCACACACCACCTCCACCTCCTCCTCCTCCTCCTCCTCCTCATGCCACACACCACCTCCTCACGCCACACACACACACACCACCTCCTTACACCCACACACACCACCTCCTCACACACCACCTCACGCCAGCCACCGACATTCACCAAGAAACCGGATTCGTCCCCGCGGCAATACGCGTCCATCGTCAATTTACACCTACCTCCTTTCCCGAGCAAACATAGCAAAATAAAGAACAACAAAACAACAACGGCCTTATTCACCTAGCGGCCATCTTGGTTCCAAACACATTTAGTTCCCCCCCCACCCAGCTAGCGCTCGGAACCGAGAACAAGGCCAGTGATAATAAACAAACAAATGAACGGTTGAATCCTTCACAGTCCTCACCGAGTTCCCCGGCGGCGTTGCGCCCCCCCACGGCATACAGGTGTCCCTTGAGCGCGCTCAGGTGGAAGAAGGTCCTCTTCTCGTTGAGGCAAGCCACCTGCATCCACTTGTTGTAGCGCGGGTCGTAGCGGAACACCGTGTCCACCGCCGTCTTGCCCTTGGTGTCGTAGTTACTCTGGCCGCCCACCACGTACAGGAAGTTGCCGATGACGGCGATGCCGTGCTGGTAGCGCGGCGCGTCCATGGGCGCCAGCGCCTTCCACTCGTGCGCCTTCTCGTCGAACAGCCGCAGCTCCTTGCTGACGACGAGCTGCTGCCGCAGCACGCCGCCCAGCGTCACCAGGTGGCCGCTGTCCGAGCGGATGGCCGTCCGCTCGGACTGCATGACGGGCTGCATGTAGGGCATCATCTGGTAGTTGCTGGCCTCCAGCAGCAGGTTGACGCAAGTGTTGTCCGTGCGCATGAAGTCCACCGTCTGCACGTGGTTGATGAGCTCCTGGGGGTTCATGAGCGGGAAGCGGATGTTCTTCATGAGCTTGGCGGCGTAGTCCATGCGGCCGTCCTCGTAGCGCAGCCACCGGCACGCGGCCTTGAACAGGTCCAGCTCGCTGCAGTGTTTCAAGCTGTTGCTCGACAGCACGAACGCCAGCCGCTCGAAGGGCAGCTTGACGAACTCCCCCGTGCCCAGTAGCGAGGGGAAGTTCTTGAGGATAAAGTTGTTCACGTATTTGTCCACCTCCGTCAGGTTGTACGCGTTGGCGATGCGTCCCACCTCCACGCAGTTGTCGAGCGAGACCTGCGGGGGACAGAAAAGAGGATCATGGGAGAACTGGATCTTGTACGCGTCGACGTCTGCCAACCCGAGGCACACGCAACATGTCGTGCCATTTAGACCGAGAATTATCTGTTGTGGACAACCTCCTAGTGTGGACTTACCTAATAGGTCAGTTCTTTGTGTGGTGTGCTTGCAAAAGGACAAAGACACTGCAGTTCTCTGGAATTTTGATTGCTTCCCAGGAAACAAGGGAAAGGTCAAGCCCTTAAGGCGCCATTACACAGCTAAGATGTCTTATTAGAAGTTCTAATGTGGTCTTGTGGGCATGCCTTCAAGGCCAACATTTCCTCGTGCCCTTCTGCCATTCCTGCTATTGGTCCAAGGATTAGATGACTGCCTGCTATTGGTCCAATTATAAGATGGCTTAGTTTAGACAGGCTGCATTCACATTTGAGTTTAATGAGCCAATCACATACAGGAGAGCTATGGTGGGACCAATCCAACTGAGCAAATGTGAAAATTAAAATCTTCCACTTCTGTTTTCATTCCAATTATTATCTTATGGAGCTTGACTTACAGATTAATATGCAATATATGCCCTGCTGCCATTGGTCCCACCACAGCCAATGAGCTTCTAGTGATAAACCTAAAGTACACTGAACGGCACAGGGTAGGGGCTTTACCGGTCATGCACCAACTGTTATTTACTTTAGAAAGATCATGAAATCTCATAACGCTGGATTAATCTGTAATAAAATGAATGCTCCGGATACAAAAAGGATAATAATAACTATAAATGCCGTCCCGGTCTAGCTCAACTTGTAGAACAAGGCATTAACACTGCCAGGGTTGGGGGTTCGATTGCCACTGGGACCACCCAAGCTAAGAATCACTCACGGTACTATAAGACACATTGGATAAAAGTGGCCACCAAATGGCCTATATACATTATGACGTAATGATATTGTAAAGCCTTACCCCGGATATGAGAAACACTTTGCAGAAGTCCAGCACAGGGAGGATCTGCAGGAAGCTAGCTGCCTCCAGTGTGTCCTGCAGGTTCTCCATGTTGAGCGATAGCTTCGCCGTGTAAATGAAGTCAATGATCTTCTTCAGGCCTATTCGGTTTACGCCATGTAGCTTAATGCACATAAGATCCTGCTCCTTCATTCCACCTGCAGAACAATAGGGAACAAAGGGGAGAGGACGTCGTCATGCTACCTTGCTGGCTGTTCGACAGGGAGGAGGACAGAAGAGAAAGCGGCTGGGTTCTGGCTTCTGAGTGGGATTTGTAACATAATGAAATGTGGGAGTAAGTCCTGCTCCATTGTAATGGAGAAGCGGCTGCGGATAATTAGCAATTAGCATAAATCCACGCCCACCAGCGCATTTATTATGAAACGAATACGGAAGAGAACCTAATGAAGAGGACAGGGGAGTAACCTTACGACTTGCTCATCTTTAACTAAAAATATGGAATAATCAAATTATTGGGGTAACATTTCCGAATTGCTTTCTTTAGAGCATTTTGAATTGAGGTAACGTCAAATGATTGCTTCAGCGATTAGCTGTAATGAATCGTCCCTCCTAGGTGTGTGTGTAGGACATAACTTAGCACGCAGGACCCTAACTGAGTGCCTGCAGGACCCTAACTGAGCGTGTGCAGGACCTACCTGTGAACATGGCTTTGAAGTAGTCTGAGGAGGAGGCCATCATGGCACGGTGGACAGGAAACACTTCATCTCCATCGCCGGCAACTAGCGTCACGTCACACAGAAGCCCCTCTATCCTTAGCTGGTCGAACCCCTGGGAGACACAAAGGAGACGGGACACATAGTAGCCTGAGAACAAGCTAGAGGACTATGAGAAGTGTTGGAATGAAAACTACATAAGGGACAATGTACAGCGAGCCGGTCATTTTTGCAAAATAAACCCCTTCAGGGTGATTCAAGACCCTGGTTATTACACGGCAACGTATTAAAGAAATCAATAAGTTGACACAAAATATAACAACAAAAAATATTGTATTGATTTAACCAATCAGGGTATTCAACAAAGCCGTGTAATACATTTCCATAAGGTCCACTGCAATGGAGAAGTGCTGTACATGTGTATTTGGCTGTACATTGATGCAAAGAGAGAGTGATAGACAGGCAGTAGCGGTGCAGAAACGGCTGTATTGTGATGTGGTTACGGATGTGCTAATAAAATTGTGGCTTTTCCATTCCTAATACTATAAATTATATTTGAAAAACCGTGCGCACTATATCTATGGTCAAGTATTTATCCTCTCAGCCTTTTATTTCTAATGTATATTTTTATCTCAAAAAGAAAGCTAACACCTGCACCAAGATTAGTTCCTTGTCATTTGTACAGTACATTTGGCAAGTAACAACATTTTTGTGATTGTGATTCCAACATGCTCAGTAGCGGGCCGGGCCGGCGTGTACCTGCAGAACCACGGCGCTGTGTGTGTTGCTGGTGAAGAAACGAGTGTTTCCTGTCTTGGAGGCCTGGAGGTGGGAGGGGACGCCCACGTCGCCATAGCCCAGCGCAACCTTCATGTGAGCGTCGTCGTCCTCCACCAGGGATCTGCCCAGAGGACCAGAGAACACAAAGGAACTCGGTCAGAAAACTTGCACTAGGGCTGGGCAATAATTCAATATTATCGTTTGTCATTTTTGAATGGTAATGTATTGTCATGAAATGAGGAGTTATCGTGATACCTATTTTTATAGTATACATTAATTACGGTGAGAAGATCTGCCCTTAAAATGATCAAATATGAAGTTTGAAATGTCAGTGGGAAAGGAAATCTAATTTGAGTAAATTTCCATATACTTCCAATATCATGACCCTCAGACTGTTAAGAATGGCATTTTTAATTCATAAACATATCGTGATATTTATCGATATCATGCAACATTCCCCATAATTATCGTGAGAATACATTTTTACATATCGCCCAGCCCTAACTTGCACACATTTCCATCCATTGTATGCGTTTGTTTTGTGTGTTGTGGTCCATTTCTTAGGCGTTTGTTTTAGGCATTTTGGGAAGTAGAGTGGTGGAGTCCATTGATCAGGTCAGGGCAAGATAGCTAATTAGCTTGGAAGGATAGTCTAGCGGTTAGGGTGCTTGACTCTTAACCGAAAGGTTCAAATCCCAATGTCTGCAGTCTAGCTGTATGCATCGCTGACACCTGCTCAATAATGACATGTATCTGAATTTTCATTTAATTATTTTTTGGGATAAAAGCATCCCCTAAAAGACTAAAGAATAAATTGTAAATTGTAAACGATGATTCTGGAAAAGGTACGTAGGGCAACGATAAAAGTAGGACCAGGGGAACAGTGGGAGTAAAAGCGTTGCCTTCCTGCCACAACTCAACAACAGCAGGAGGAGACCGGGGAAGGAAGGCGGAGGTGAACCCTAACCTTCTGCTGAGGGAATCTCCTCAGAACAAACTGCTTCGTGGACACAGTAGCAGTCTGCCACCATAGGGAACCACTCTGTACCCATGCTAATTTAATGCCCCCCTGCAGCCCTGTGCCTTATGGATGATGGAAAATACACACAACTACACAATCTAGCAGAAGTGTGAAAAAAACAAGGATATTTTGTGGGTGTACAATGTATATCAGTATCAAAAAAGGTTTTCCTGTAAATATGTGTATGTACACACACACACACACAAATAGTATACACCTTGGACTATGCAGAAAAGTATGACTGCAAACTACACAAAAGGCTGTCATATTTAAATTGTCTCTCTCCATTCAGCAGAGGCCTGTGGACGGCTGTGTGGTGTTTTTGTTCCAGACACACAAGACAGCCTGGACTTAAAACAGCGCCACCATTCAGACATCCCCTATTCACTACGCTATCTGGGCTGCTTGATTCATAGAAAAGCCACGATCTGTTATGCGGTGATACCGCTCAAGGTGGGCCGGTCTCAATGTTGAGATGAAAATGTTTGCTAACAATACATCAGGTGTGTGATGTCCGCAGCCTAACATGTAGGCATCCTTGAGTAAGATGCCCCCTAACCTCTACCAACATGCATCTAAAAACAATTCACTTGGAGTTGCTTTGGATAAAAGTGTCGGCTAAATGACTTGAACGGCAGACTACTAAATCTCAATTAGCAGACGAAAAAGTGTAGACGGTTTGTTCTGTGCGTTTCCTACAGCAATGTTACTTTAGGGTGAAAGGAATTTGTGACAACTGCAAGTATATTGCAAACTTCACGGTTTGGCCGTCTACCATCGTGTTTTCAGTAGTGAAAAATCCATGACAGCCAAAGCAGTCATTATGTCACTGTGGATGAAGGTGTCTGCAAAATGGCCACATCTAAAATGATTAAAATTGGTAAAATTGACACTTGGATCCTGAAATAGCAATTGATTGACAGGGAGAAACATGTCGGTTGAAAACAGTGTCTCACAGTGAGATAATTGGTTCAAGTGGGCCACTGACCTTTTTGACTATTATATAAAATGAATCGAATGACAGAATGGTGATTATGAAATGCTTGAATGATGTGAGCCTGCAATGTTAAGGTCATGACTGAGTCCTGATAATTAGTCTTTTTTTGTTGTTGCATACATACACTTTTTTTACATCAATTTGTATCGATACATACAGTTTCATAAATCATGAATGCAATTCCAATTTACATGCTAACAAAATAGAACTCAATGAAAATAGATTAAAAAAGTCAACACTTAAAAGGACAATACGATGACCAAAATGATGAATTTTGGGACAGAGTCCATCACCACAACAAGTAAGGCAAACTAGTCAAACTATGAATGAACTATGAGTTACACATGCTTCAATTCTAGCACACACACGTACAAACCATGACACGCAAAGCAGCATTTATTTATATTTAACATAGACAAGACAACGGGTGAGGGGGAGGGGGTGGGGAGCTTCAAGCTACATCTCAAAGGGAAATGGCGACAGACAGCTTCTGGGAACAGCATTTTTGGAAGAAGTACAAACTAAACTATAGGAGATACTGAGGAGGATCACAGCGACACGGAGCACGACAAAAACCCACTGCAGTGCTAACGAACATTTACCCCGTCAGGTGGTAAGTGGCAGAGGCAGCGAAGAGCGAGCGCGAAGTCCACACCACAAAGGAGTGTTGGTGGCTGGCAAAACGAAAACACACAAGACAGCAGACTACAGTGAAACTCAGTGCAATGATCCGCTCCAAGACATCCCACAGAACCACAGACATAGCTAAACACTTGCTAATGCTAAAGATAACCATCTAGCTATGGCTAATATAAGGTATGGTGATGCAAGGGAGAGTAAGATGTATTCCACTGTAGTATCTTTTTGTCGCTTTTGGGAAACGCCGGTAATATGTGTGGCATAAAATCCAACCGCAGTTACAGACGACAGTATCTGTAAAGCACATTTAAAATTAAAAAGGTGAATAGATGGCAATTACGAACATAAAAGCCAGCGAATGAATAAGAATAATTGGTTAACGGTTGAGGTTACTGAAAAAAACTTTTACAGCTTCATGATTCACGATCATTTGGGTCAATGTTTGGATAAATGTTCAAAAGATTGAAATTAGATTTTGGCAGATGGACACAAGACGCATTGAAACAACACAGCGTATGGGTATGAGTATGAAGTTACTTCCAGTAAACCAAAATGGAATATTTAAGACCCTGATAATTGAAATTGGCGTGTTCGCACAGACAAAACGGCAGGTTTGCCACCAAATCGAAGTGGTGCCTTGGGCTTCGAGTACCTTGTCCAAATTTCATTTTAGTTTCACCTAAAAAAAACAACCTCAGCCAAAAGAATGACTTTACTTCACAAAAGAAGCTCCATAAATCAGATAAGGAATACAGAGCCCACAAAGACATGGAAAAGGTCAGGAGGAAAGGAAAGGAGAAACGAAACAGGGAAAGAAAGAAATAAGTCCAGAGCATCCTAATCATCTGTCAGAAAGACCAGAATCACAACCTCCCCTCTCTCACCGCTCCAAGGCTAGCCTGCATCCGGAGAACCAAGAACAACAAGGACAGAGCAAAACTCATGAAACATCCAACATGTTCAAGCAAGACAGCCCTCTCGCTATATTTGATCATTATCGCATTCCCAAGTGCGTCTACTGACATTGATGCTCGTTTGTCGGGATGTGTGCAACTTTTTGTTTTAGATAAAACAAAATGGACGTTGTGAAAACAGGAAAAAAGGGGGGGGTTTGGCTGCACTCTACCTGTAGGTATCCTAGAGCAAGATGCCCTACGCCCAACCTGCTCCTTAATGACATGTATCCGATTTCCTTATGACCATCAGATATTATAAGATACTAAATGACTAATAATGTTGACATGATTACCAGGAAGAGAAACCCCACCTTCCTTCCATCCGAGAGATGAGTAGAACTCATAATACTCGAAAATGTAATATCTAAAAAACATATTCCCTGTTTGTAGCTATTCATCCTTACTTTGTTTACATTTAAAATACAATGAGGCAAAACAAGCGCAAAGCCTGAAATCCACTTTTGAGTGTGTGTGTGTGTGTGTGTGTGTGTGTGTGTGTGTGTGTGTGTGTGTGTGTGTGTGTGTGTGTGTGTGTGTGTGTGTGTGTGTGTGTGTGTGCACGCGCACGCGCACGCGCACAGGCAGCATCAGGGGAACAACACTAAGTTGTCCTTATGCTTTCATAACCACCCGGCACACAGATGCAATGACGCCAGCAGTCCCTTTAAATGGCAGCCTCAGAATAAACTACAATAAATATTTATTTATTTATAAAATACAATTTTATTCTGCAAAATCGCTTTAGGATAAAAGTGCAGCTGCCACAATAAAAGGAGCAGCCTTCGTTTTTGCTTCAAGTGAAACACTAGCGTGTCCTCCACCCCGAAACTCTTAGTTGCCAGGTCCCCGCCTCACAGGCTAACATATAGCCAAATCTGGTGGCTGGAAAAGGCACATCAGTGAGCACAAAAAAACCAACGGCAGAGCAGAGAGTCAAAGCTAATAAACTTCAACAAGGGGGGAAATGGCAGCCGTCCAATCTATATGGAAAAAGCCTTCATCAGGAAACGCTACTGGCATAATTGAGCCGGTCAGTTGTCCTTTTTTTTTTTTAAACTTTGCCTTCAGGGCTACCATCTCCTGTACGTGTTCCTCATTAGGATAATACATTCAGCTGATGGTTAAACGGAGGTCGGCGCACTCCAAGCGAAACGCACCGATCGGGTTTTCGAGGTTGTACCGACTGTGGCTACTCCCATTCTACCTTCATTTGCATGCACTCCAAATAAATTGGCTTGTTAAACCGGATCACAGCAATACTCCAATTAAAAGCAACTGTCATGTCGGCACATTAACCATATGAGGTGAATTAAGCTAGACTCAAGAGATTTCTCCACAACCGTTGGATTTACGGGCGTATGTATATGTCTTGCGTTCATTAAAGTCAGTGTATTCAGTGCGCAGACATCGAATTTGGAAAACAGCCTTTTTACCGGATAAACGCTGTTGAGCTTGCCAAGTAAATAATAAATACATACATACATTGAGCCAAAATCATTGGCATGGCCATTGGTTGATGCATACGTTTCAGTAGAAGTTTATTCTGTGTATACCTTGCTAGGACTTCATTGTTCCCTGGACCAAAGAGCATTATCAGTCTAGCTGTCCAGCCTATATTTGCCCAGGGTAGCATTTGATGCTCAGCAGGTTCTTAACCATACCAGTATGTCAAGTACCTTAACATACAACCAACCGACCAACAGGCCAAGTACACGACATATCAAGTAGGGCTGGGACGATATGCTCCCGATTCAATACCATCACGATACTTGGGTGCCGATTCGAGTAATAGGTGGGTACCTGATGCCAAGTATGCTAACATTACGCTAACAATACTTGACCATACCTAGCACCTTAACGTACCACGTACACTGACATCATGTACGCTAACATTACGCTAGCAGTACTTTACCATACCTAGCACCTTAACGTACCACGTACACTGACATCATGTATGCTAACATTACGCTAGCAGTACTTTACCATACCTAGCACCTTAACGTACCACGTACACTGACATCATGTATGCTAACATTACGCTAGCAGTACTTTACCATACCTAGCACCTTAAGGTATCAAGTACACTGACAAATCATGTACCTGATGTCAAGTACATTAACATTTTGAGCACCTTATCTTGCCAAGTAACCTAAAATGGCAAGTTCACCAACATGTCAAGTACCTGATCATACATAGTGCCCTAAAATGCAAAGTATGGCGACATCAGCCCTCATCAACTGAACATGGGTAGAACAAACTTCACAGGCAACTGTCTTTGACACACGCTGTGGACCAAGATAGCCAACTTGTGAATGGCAAGCTGGTCAGCAATTCTCGGTTGGTGAATGACTGCAATTAGTGAGGTGGAACATCCATGTTTAGTGAGTAAAAGTCCCCACTTATTTTGAATCAACCATCTGGATTTGGTAATTAGCACAACATGGGTGCAAAAAAAACAGCTGGCTCAACGCATGCATGTTGCAAAAACACAAGAGGTGTCTTACTTTCTGAACCAGGAATACTCCTCACTCAGGGCACACAATTTAACCATCCAATAATAGATGGTCCGATCTTTGACTGACAGTGACTGTTTTGTTATTGTCGTACGTTATATGACATTAAATTACTACTAAAACGCAAGAGAAGCAAAAAAAAAAGAATCATCATCATTATGGTAATGCCGAGCTATAGCAGTTATGACCATTCATCAACGGAAGCCAGACTTTTCTCATTTCCATTTAAGAAGTAAAAGTGTGCACACATTTTTTTTACGTATCCATTATCCAAGATGAAATCTAAGTCACAAAAGGCAACACTGGCAATTCATAGTTTCCTGGATGCCTAGTAATGCATACTAGACAAAAACAGAACATGATCTACTAGTATATTTGAAGCTCGTGCTAAACTGCCTAGAGATTCTCCCACAGTCATATAGCAACAACCTGCACCCTCTCTAATTCTGGAAGCCCATGTGGTAAACCAAAGCATCTTCTTCCTAAAAAAGAACAGACGGCACGATCGCAATGATGCAAGGAGACAGACACACGCGCCTCAAATCCATGTGGGAAGAAAAGCCACCAAACAAAACAACAACAAAAACACAAGAGCTAATTACACCTTCACTGATCTGTACATTTCTTTTGCTAAATGAGCGCCTTCCAGAAGTTTCATTAAAAGAAAGGATAAACCCGACAACGCTTCACCGAGCTTGGAACCATGCCAGGGTGCACTGAACCGTCGCCATTCTTTGCTAACGTGAAATCTGCACCAAGGGCAGCTACTGCGTTTATATATAGACACACCAGTTCACATAACACACAGATTTCACCACGCTCCACAATACAGACACTCAAGGCAGAATTTACCAGATGTACATGTGAGGAGGGAAGACGGCTCCAGTGAACTGGGAAAGGGACAGAGGTTATGTGCTACTCGACGGGGCGTGTGGGACACACTCACTTTTCCCTGACCACAGTAACCTATAATTGGGGGTCCAATATCTGTGTGTCTAAAAACACAACATACAATATACATGTATCAAAATAGCGCTGGGTTGTGGGGCAGAGACAGAGTCGGGCCTGGTGGAGGAGGGTGGAGGCCATACACATTAGCTACAGACGCTTCTGTGGCGTGGCTAGAGTAGGTCTTTAAATAGCGCTGTGGCTTCTAATAAAGACATCAAATGACTTGTGACATATTATGATTTGGTGCAAAGAATACATCTCTACAGTATGAATGTAGTGAGATATATATATATATATATATATATATATATATATATATATATATATATATATATACACACACACACATACACATATATATATACACTTGTTACTGGTACTACACAACTACATGTCATTGTTATTACACATTATAAATCTCTAAGCAAATCAATCTCACACAAATGTAACCATGGCGAAGAGGATTAAACTCTTGTGGGTTCAAAAAGGATCTGCTCTACTACTCATAAGGCTTGTGATTATTATTCAAGTTAGATACAAATATAACATAAATATTTATGACACTGTGGTTATTATTCAAAATTTCAGAAATATTGTAAGTTGAGTTCGTAAAAGGTCAGGCATACAAGCACAGTGTGCATCCTTTAAGTATAAAAAAACCCACTTGAATGAATAATAATATTTTTTTATTTATAAAGCGCTGAGCAGCTGTTAAGTGGCAAAGTGCTTAACATTCGCCCTCCCGGTAATTAACCTCCCCATGCTGGCAAGCATCAAGGAGAGAGAGAGCCCTAAATTCCTTCAACCTTACAAGACAAGAAAGCCTTCTGGACTCAAACCCATCCCTCGCTAGTTAACACGCTACTCTAGTCAAACAAGCAGAAGAAGACACCAGTGCCTTTAAGCATGGCACTGACAAAAACCAGAGAAGAAGAAGAAGAGGATGTGGGAGTGTGTTCACCCATCTCCAGTCTACCCTCCCCCCCTCCCCTGAGCACCAGCAGATGACAATGGCTCCTGAACCAGGACACACCATGCACCCTGGTCCCTGACAAAGACAGGCTCCTCCCAAAGCCACTAAAAGGGGACCAAACAAACATTGCCCAAGGCAGAGTGCAATGGCACAGACGCAAAAGCTCTCGGTGTGCTGAACCGATCTGCAGGATTTGCCTCGTTGCATGCGTGGAGCGAAGCCTTCCACTGGCCACCGATACAATAGATGTCAGACACAGGGAGGAGGAGTACAACCCAAGCAGAGAGCAGACTCAGCACAGGGAACACAATCGTTTCCTGCTAGATCACGGCTGCAGCCACACATACACAGACCCCCCCTCTCCTCTCACACCAAGAGGAGACCCATTCAAACCCAATTAAAAACAGAAAAGGCATTGAAACGAATGTGAGAAGGAAAAAACCCAACAGAAATCAGAATAACTTTACAAAGGCAGTGGACTTCCACCTGAACAGCCACACCACACCGCCCCGGCATCTCTCCCTCCCTCCCTCCCTCCCTCGTCTCTCAACTCACATGTAGGCAGGCGACAGAGGCGACGACCTGGACGTCTTAAGCACGGGCACGGGGAATTTCCAGCTGACCGGCGACCCGCTTTTCCATTTCAGTGGCATGTTGCTGCTGTCACCACAACGGTGCTACGGTCGCACGCACGCCACGGAGCACATCCACTGAAAACCTGCCGACAACAACGCACGATTCCATCCCACTCGGCCCACACCAATAAAAAAAAGAGAGAGAGAGAGAGAGAGAGAGAGAGAGGAGAGGGAGAGGGAGAGAGAGAGAAAGACAGAAAGAGAGAGAGGGAGGAGAGGAAGAAGAAGTAGAAGGGCCCTGGTAGAATGGAGCGCAGGCTACAGACTAGGCTAGTGACACTAGCAGCACTAGCAGCACTAGCAGCAGCGCTGGGAAGCCAATGGGTTGGATCCACCACAGTGACTATTTTCTCTGCTGCATTTCACAGTCGGCAGGAGGGAGGGATGGAGGGAGGGAGGAAGGGGAGGGGAGGAGAGAGGGAGGAGGTGAGAAACCCCTCCCTTTCCATCAGCCTTTCAGGGTGAGATCAGTGGAAGCTCAGAAACGGCACCATCTTGTTGGAAGAGCGGGAACTACAACACTTGGGTTACGATGAACCATAACATCTAGCTGACAGTCTTTGTTATGCCAATCTGTGCTGGAGGTAAAAATACAATGCATTGCGTGAAAAAGCAATAGCTTAGCCATCTCTTGCATACTAACATAGTTGGGATAAAAGGAAATTGGTCCCAATGAAAGGCGTCTGTATTAAAATTATTATTATTATTATTATTATTATTATTATAGATTTGTGCATAATTTAACATACAATAATAATAATAATCAAACATATTATTAATACCCAATTGTGCACTGATTTTGGTAAAGTGTTGAATTTAATATTCCAGCTCATCCACAAAGATCCACAAATCATCCTTGACTTGGTATAATACACAGAGAAACAATCCTATCCCTTTCCTTTCTTCCAGTGCCCAAGGTATGAAATATACATAAACACAGTGTCTGCACTCACTGCCACAACACTTTTCACAAGAATGCCGTCTCCCTCACTGAACTATCACCCACAGCAGTGGAATGAACTCCATAACCTCCTCACAGTCAGAGCAACACGTTTTCTAAAGAACAATGTCTCATCTGGTGCTCTCTGTGCACATTTGAAACACTGGGAGCCGATAAACACACAAGCTCTCACACCACCAATCAAAGACTTTCATTAAATGCATACTAATTTTGTCTGCTTATATTCATGTTACATTGCAAAAGGATAAATATCTCAAATGACAATTTGTTAAAAGAAAGCACTTAGCATTACATTGAATACTCACCCAAGATAAAACACTCTCCTTACAAGCCTTGAAAACATAACTGTTTAGCTACTTTTGTGTGTGAACTGTGCTGTTCAATTACCATGTTCTGTATTCTGTATTTATTATGTTTTTTTACATGGACTATAATTGATCACGTAATACCAAAAAAATTAATATTTTGCAAAATAATGGTTTTATATTAGGGGATTAAAAAAACTTGCCTGGTTTGCACAAAACATTAAAATCAAGTCAATTTAGCCTTAGGTTATCAAATAAAGACAGAAACAAAATTTGTGTGTGTGGAATAATTGTGTGTGCAATCAATCGCCATATAATGAATAAAATCATTCCTACTAGGAGTCTAACGAGGGTAATCGTTGCAATATTATTCCGAACAATCAGTAGTGGACCTAATTAAATATGCAAACGCTGCGAAAACCCCATGCGTGCAAGTACTGTTCACCTTTATTACCTACATATTAATTGAGAATGTAATTTCAGCCAGACGCTTACAGTCAGGCGCACATGGTTGCGTTATGATGATGATTACTGTGGTTATGCTCTTATCGCTGCTCTCTGCATACTGCCCTCTATAAAAGCAGTGTTCAGGTTTGTGTTGATAGCAGTGCTAGGAATAAAAAAGACATCTGCAATGGATTTTATTTGCGGATCGCTGAAAAGCCATTTGTGCTGCTGTTCATCACTCTGTGAAGGGCTTCAAGGCGATTTCCAATACTAATGGAAAACATTCAAGACAGCTCCCATTCTTGCAAGTAACAAGCGCTGCTAAGCCTATGAAACTCAGACACATCTACAGGGCTCTTCGGACCATAACACTGGTCTCAACAGCTGAGGTCAAAATACAATGACGAACGAAATAACAAACATTGCTAACGGCCTATATACGCTTATGAACTTTGAAGACCTTTAGATCAGTGCATCTCTCGTTATAGCAGCCGTTAACCTACTCTCAAGAACATATCTCAAGAAGCTTCCTTCGCGGCCAGCACGTTAATGAGTGTGAAAACTCACTTGGAGACTCAACGTTTCTCTGAGACATGATTGGACGTTGCAAAATAGAACGCCCAATCAGGGACAGTGGAATATAGATTAACACTAGAGAGAATGGAAAAGCATCTCCATGTGCTACTTACTTTCATTAATTTATAATCTGGTAATTCAATTTAGCAAAGGAACATTAGTGTGTACCAGCATATTCTAGAGGCCACTCTAAAGCCATCTGTTTCAGAGTTAAAGCGCAACAGAAATTGGGTCAAGTGGCAGGACAGAGATGCCAAACACACCCGCAAAATCTACAACTGAATGGGTGTATTGGACGGACCCGGTCAAAGCCCAGACCTCCACGCAATTAGAGATGCTGTGGTGGGACCTCCAAGACAGCAGCACATAAACACATGCCTTCAAGCTTCAAGAAACTGAGGCAGTGTTTCAAATAGTAGACCAAAACACATCCACCCTCACTTGTTGCTTTGGGTAAAAGCATCTAAAATAACTAAATGTAAATGATGTGAGGGTAAACAGATTTATTTCAGCTATAAAAAGGTGGTTATACAAGCTACCATTTGCTACCATTACTTTATACACATTAAGCACGATGTTGTGGTCCTGGCTAGCTCAACTGGTAGCATGGCATTAACGTTGCCAGGTTTAGGGGTTCGATTCCCACTGGGACCACCCATGCTAAAAAAGTATGCACTCAGAGTATTGTAAGATGCTTTGGATAAAAGTGTCCACCAAATGGTGTATATTATTGTCTCATTTCATGTCCTGAGCAATAGAACCGATTTGAAATAAGGTATACTATTACCTCACTAAACCTCAATTCAGTAAAGCATTATCATCACCAACCAAAATGTATTTATGGTTTATGCTTTGATTTATGCATTAGGCTATATTTATTATTTTGCTCAAAAATATGAATTATATCTGGTTTATTACAAATACAATCATCATCACCACCACCAAAAGCATGTGTTCAAATGACGTCAGTGAAACATCTACATGGGCCGGAGTGATGTACATTGTGCAGTACCTGTCATGCATGGCAATAGGCATCGTCTCCCCTCTGTGTCCAGGGTTCTCCATACCCTCTCCAAGACCACGCCTGAAACATACGGCACAGAACACACGTCCACGTCTGAGCGACACACTTACACTCCTGTTTCACACAAAAACAAATACGACTGAATACTGACACCGAAACTTCAGCTAAAAAAAAAAAGAGGACAGTTGAACCTTGATCAAACAGCAGTAATGATTAACAGATTAACATCAAGGATGCAGATCAGTACTTATAAAGAAGGAGCCGCCTTTACGGTGTCACTGCCTAATTAATGAGTTGGTACATTATGACAGGTATGACAGGTAGTTTAAATTGTAAAATATCTCACAAAAATATGAGGCTAGGCGTAGATTCATAATTTTATTGAGAATAAATGTGATTTTCTAATTCATTTCTAATTAAATGGCACAGGTAGTTGTTTGCAAAACCATTCCCCGCAGTGATGCATTTTTGCTATTGATATACAATGAATATACAATGTGAACTTTACGCATATTTTTGTTAGTGTTTTGCTACATTTCAAAAGGCATTTTGCCTTTGGCTCATAAAAACAGCCAAAGGCACTTGAATGGCGACAGCATGAATCCCTACAGTAACACCACATCCCTCATCTCTATGCAAGCCAAGAGGTCGTGACAGAGGAACCTGTTGCGTTGGGCAGCTCAGTATGAACTGCTTATTTGACACGCCTCGCCTCTGTCCTAGCACGACACTGTACCATTAAAAACAACATGACTTCGTTGTGCTTGCTGAAAGGCCCCCCTCAAAGCCAAAGACATCTTTGTTGTAGGCCAGTGGCTGACAACAAAAACAAAAGTTTGAGTTGTGAGCTGTGAGCTGTTATGCACGCCATTCACTGTGGGTCTGTAACAAACAACTCATTGGTGTGTGTGTGTGTGTATGTGTGTGTGTACGTGTGTGTACGTGTCTGTTCCTATATTCGCCCACAAATTCAACAAAGTTGCCATGGAAACTAATTTCGCAGGTAAAAAAAAAACACACCTAAAAACGACTACTAGTCCACTAGCTTACGTGCTAGCTAACTCGGCTAACAACACATCTGGCGACATGTCGCCGCCGAGCGAGACGACACACGTGTTACGAGACGTAACGCCGTGAAGACCCGGACCCGGTTCCGTTACAGGGGGGGGGGGGTGTGACGGTTGGACGTGGAGACGCCTGGTCCCCACTGGAAGGGGGGGGGGGTCTAGTAGCTAGCTCTACTCTGACATTAGCCAACTTACATGAACTCTCCAGGAGGACCGCCTGTGAGCACCTTGTCAGACTCAGACACACAAACAGACACACACATATACACACACACAGACAGACACACACAAACACACACTTTGTGTTTCCCGTTTCCCGACGTTAAGCCTCTTCGTGTTTAATTAAAACCAGTATGTCACCGTGAGCAAACAGTGGGACGTGTTGGCGACCAGTCTGTGCGGTCGGGTTGCTATGGGTCCCGGGTTGCTAAAGGGATTTTAGGGGGGGGGACACTAAACGTTGTTAAACGGCATGGCGGACGAAGCGTGGCAACTTTTAAAACAATGGGGGAAACCCGTACCTTTCGACGACGACGACGAGATGAACCAGCGTCCTTGTTTTTCCTCGCCAGCCCCAGAATCCACTTAGACTCGCGGAGGGCAGGGTTTGTCCCCCTCCGCGACGGGCCAATGGGACGCGGGCTTACTGGGGCCGCCGCAGTGTCCGCACTTCCGATTGGTTAAGCGGTATGGCACTCTTCTCCCATTGGCTGAAAACTTCCGTTACTAAATAAAGTGCTATAGGAGAAAGAAAAAAAAAGTATTGAGGGCTCCTAAGTACAACTACTACTACTACAACTACTATTACTATTACTACACACACCGTGCGTGTAAAGCTACGTTTAAGGAATACATAATGACTATTATGAATACATTAAAGGATACTCTCAATAAATGGCACAAGTAGCAGAGGAAAGGTGTGCCCTGTCCTCTGTGGTTACAGGAAGCCTTATTATATATTCAGAGCAGACTTATTGCAATGGGCTGCTGTAAACGAGAAAGGATAATTAACAGCATAAATAAGTTCCTCTTTATACAACATACGAGTTCATGTCATGAGGGTCTTTTATTGACTTGAAAATGTCTATCATTATTCTAACACTACATTCATACTGTAGAGCTGTATTCTTTGCACCAAATCATGAATCATAATATGTCATATTTCATTTGATGTCTTTATTAGAAGCCACGGCGCTATTTAAAGACCTACCTAAATATCATTATTCTGAAATTTTAAAAAAATGTGACAAGTAATATATGCATTATATATATTTAATAAAATATGTACAAGTATGATTTGAGTAACTACATCCAGGGGGACAACATACAATTAAGTAGGACCCCCCAGGTCTAATACATACATAACAATACATCACTCCTATACAGCCTCCCTTTAGATAGATGGTTCCGCCAACAGGGACAGAGGACCCAAAATCAGGGTGACATCATGTACAAGGTCCGGTTCACCCCAGCAAGGCGAGACAGTCAGTACGTTTACATGCACAGAATAAACCCGATTAAAGTCATTGCTCGTCTATGCTCCGCAACTGGTCAACTGCAATTGTCCGCGTATACATGGCGGCGAGTAATCCGATTCATTGGCTGGAGCATGTCATACCCCGGTACGATAGGTGGCGCTGTGCCCATTTCAACTAGTGGTAGTAGAGCCACCGGTTGACCCCTTTACGTCACCAGCAACAACAAACTCATTCGAGAAAGCGATGTTTCAGCAGACAGCTGTCAGTTCACTTCGGGTGATAATCATTTCTCCGCCGCTCCACTGTTCCTCTCGGTCGTATGCCGACTCGGTCGTCCGCGGAGCGGTCCGCATACGACCGAGAGGAACAGCGCAGCGTCGGAGAAACGATATGGACCCGAAGTGAACTGACAGCTGTCTGCTGAAACATCGCTTTCTCCTCCATGTCGCGTTTCAGTCTGGACTTCAGAGAGTCAAAGCCAAAGTTAATTTCCCCCAATTCCTTTTCCCCATGGGCGAGATAAACCCGACTAGGAGTCTTTACTTGTGTACCAGAGAGTCGGAGAACCCGACGCAGTCTGTAAGATTCATATATCAGAGAATGCCGCCGTCAGTTCGGCCGCGGCGCAATGAATGAATAAAGATCGTAGTTATTTTACAACCTCGTTGATGAGCAACATTTAGAAAAACATGGACTTTAAATTCAGCCTTGGGTTAAATCGAAGCGTAGTGTGTACTGAATGCACGTTGATGAAGATACACTCCTATAGGCACGGCACCGGCTTCCTCCATCTTCTGCGCCAGCTTTTTAAATACACCGCCGACCCAAAGTTAGTTGACAGCTGTCTACTGAAAACATATTTCTCCCACCAGAACAGCCCTGAATGAATGAATAAAGATCGTAAACACGTCGGGAGAAAAAAACATTTATTTTGACAGATGTGCCCGAAGTCACTACTTTACAACCTCGTTGATGACCCACATTTAGAAAAAACATGTACTTTTAATTCAGCCTTGGGTGAAATGGAAGCGTAGTGTCCGCGTGCTTCCACCTTTAATGAATGCCATGCGCGCTCCCGCGGCCGGGACACAATTCTTATAGCGCCACCTTTTTAAATAAATCGCCGTTTCTCGTTATCCCTTATCCGACGGCGACAACAACAACAACAACAACAAGACTATCGTCTCCTTCTACTTCCGGTTCACGGCCCCGGGAAAAGATCTCGAGCATGCGCAGAACGCAATTCAACGGATAATCCAATCCGACTGGTTACATGCACGGTTTAGTCGGCTATGGATCGCATAATCTAGGGGTCTTAACCTGATAATGAGAGGGTCGACTCGAACCGATTTTAACCTGATTAAGGTGTATACATGCATCTTAGTAATCCAATCATTGTTGGGTTAAGCCAAAAAGTCGACTTTCTTGAGTGTCATGTAAACGCACTGACTGTTACTTCATGGGGACTCATCTCACATTGGTGCAGCATTAAAATGGACGTGCTGTCATCCAGGCACCCTCAAATTAGGGCCTGGGCATAGGGCTGGCAAAGCACATGTCTGAGCATGTCCACAGCCTGATGGGTGGGACATCTGCAGAGTACCACCAGAGAATGTCTAATAAGGAGAGAAGTTCCACTCTCGGTTTACTTCCGGGTTCTGGACTGTTGCAGTTCCCCTCTGGTTCCATGGTGAGTGCAGAATGAATGGCGGTCTATGGAGCTATACCCCTCAAACTCCACTTTTCTCAGGATATAATTTTTTGTCTAGTAATTTGAATGTTGCTTTCGAAAGGGGATGCAAAGAAATTACACATTGCTGGGTGTTAGATTTTTTAGAGTCACTTATTTGCTTTAAAAAAGTATTTTAAAATGTCAATGACGTCATACTCATCTTACGACCAGAGATACTGCTTTACGGCAAGCCTCTCCCATTCCCTCAAGGCATCGATCACACAGCAGTACAAACATAACGATACGCAGATAAAAGTGCCAGCAACCAAAAGAAGTTGCTGTGTTAAAAAAAAAAGAACTTGGGCGAAATTGTCCACCATAACGTTCTGATCCCGCTTCGGATGCCAAGATGCCATCAAGCAGATCTCTGGTCGTAATCAGTCCTTCACTGACCAATCAGCGTTCATTAGCAGAATGCTAGCGTGTTATGGGCAATAACAACACGTCCTGTAAGAAATCGAAAGGACATAAGTACTCGTTCATTCAACTTTCGATCTATAACCTATGTTGAACTTGTAAGAACTACAATCAAATCGGAGTTTTTTCAATGAGAATCCGGTGAAAGAGACACATTTAGCCGTGTAGCTCCATCTGCTCCCATTCATTCTGCACTCACAGGCGATCGCCCCCAGTGGAGCTCTGGTGGAACTGCAACCAGAATTCGGTACAATGGGACTTAATAGGGAGTGGACAGGCTCTCCGTAGACGGGCTCTGGTACCACCACTTCAACCACCAGGGGAACCAGGTCACTGGAGTGGTCTGACACACAGGCAGAACAGCTCAGGCCTGGGCAACCGCCCTCCTTTGAGAATGACATCTCTGAAAGCCATTCAATGTGTGGGAAGAGTGAGAGTGCTCAAGGACATTGGTGATGTATGTGATGATCCTGTCTCATAACATACAATTGAAATGCATTGATCATTGGGAAAGTTAAACCTGTGATTTACTTCCTGCTATAATAGTTACTCTAATGTTAGTTGATAATGAATTAGGTAGTAATCATGTATTCATTTGGTTGTCGCTGACATTAAAGTGACTTATGAATACTCAAAATATGATACATAATTCTCAATGTGAGAACATCTCAATGTAAATCAAACTAATACACTACTACTACTTCCCCTGAATCTGTGTGTAAAATTGGGTGTGATTATTTAGTGTGAGCTGACCTCAAACCCTACTGAGAGAAGGATCTGAAACCACATTTCCTCTTCTCTGACTGTCTGTACAGACAGACCAGACTTAGCAACGACAACATCAAGTCAATACTAGAAGTCCATTAAGCTGTTCCTGAGTAGTGTCTTAAGCCTAATGTATTTGTCCATTCAAATATTGCTAGGTGATGCTTAATAATAGCCTTCATTTTGATCAAATGCTTGATGTATATTATGACTCTAGATTTGTGTAGATGTGTTCCCAGGGCTTAAAGGAGATGTTTGGTCGCAGCGCAGATTAGCAATGGATAAAATAATGACTATTGGCAACCCTGGTTGCCAATAGTTTCTGAGCACTTCTCTGTTTGCAGTGTTAACAGAACACAAATTAGTCTATGGTGACTATCCATGGATATTAAGTTCCTTGACTACTGCACAAGCATGTTCATTTTTTGTCTAAGTTTGTTATGAGAGACAAACAAGCTGTTGTCAACAAGGAAACCAGCTGACAACCCGGCTTGCCTGAAGTGAAACGGAGGGTTGTGTTTTGGCGTGGCGGCGGCGAAGGCATCAGCTGAGCATCATCCGCTATCTTTAGCTGCGTGGCTTCAGTGTTTATCAATCAATCAATCGAGACGTCAGCTGTTTTGTTCACTGACAGCTCGCACTCAAATGTTGCTGTGCTTCGTGCTGCTGGCGTTATCGTTCTCCACAGCTGCGGCGTTTTGTCCCAACCTTCTGATTAATGTGTCCTCATGGGGGGGGGGGGGGGGGGGGGGGGGGGGGGGGGGCATTGGTAGGAGGTGTAGGCCGTGTAAATGCATATAATGCACAATAATACAGCAATTTCACAAATTATTAACAAATTAACTGTTGTTTAGTAAGTATTTTTAGACCTTAGCACTACCATTGTGATGCCTGAGAGCTGATTCAAGATTCAAGAAGCTTCATTTATCCCGAGGGACATTTCTGTGCAACAGTTGCAATACAAAGGTGCAATACAAAGGTGGGAAGGTCATAGGTTAGAGTAAAAATAAGCTAACATAAAATCAATAAAATAAGTACACAAAATAAGTACACACTGAAGAAGTGAAAAGGAGTGGTAACAGTGGTCACAGTGGTAAAAGTGATACAATTGTAGCAGCATTTTTTAGAAGCATACATTAATTAAGGTACAGTAAAGATAACCAGTTAACCTATCAAATTTCAGTAAAACATGAATACATCCAATTAAAAACGACGAATTAATGTTCACGTCAGGGACAACGATCACCACAGATATCCACAGTCATCAGACATGTTTCCTATTTAGTCTCATTCGGGACTCACAACCCCGGGAGTTACCCTTCAGTCTCAACCACTGTATCTTCAACTATTCACAACAACAACAACAACAACAACAACAACAACAACAACAACAACAACAACAACAACAACAACAACAGTGTGTGTGGCATCATGGTGAAGATGTACATCTGTGCAGCTTCATTTAAAATCCCCCCCTTGATGTGTGACTTCCTAAATGAGCCACAGGGGGGCGGTAGTGCCACAGACAGTATGGCGGCGCGGGAGGCATGAAGAAGAGCTTCACCCCGCCCTGTGGACGCCCATCGTAACGGACACCATTTATGTTATTGGATTTGTTTTCAGTGGGGGGGGGGTATCGTCAGTTAAGACGCTAAGCTAAGTTAGCTCGGTTAAGCTAGGCACCCCCTTATGTCTCCAGCTGTGTCCCCCCCGATTTGACAGGGCTGCTGACCCCATTGAAGACACCAAGAGACAAGAAGACACGAGAAAAAGCGCCGCTAGGTGTCGGCCAAAGTGACAACACGTCCACGGCGTTATGTGTTGACGTTTATGGGGGAGGAGGTCGGTTCCGAGACGCGTAAAAAGCCTCCGGGTTTTTCCTGGGGTGGGGGGGGGGGGGCGTCGTCTTGCACTTTGCGTTTGCAAACCGTTTGCAACCGTCGACGGAACCGAGCGCATGAATTCACTTTCGGCCGTTAGGAAGTTAGCCAGTTAGCTCCGCGAAGCTAATCACACCTAGCATGGCGTCGGACACCAGCGACACAGAGGAGTTCTACGATGCGCCGGAGGACGTCCATTTCTCCCCGTCTCCAAAAGTGTAAGGATATATATATATGTATTCATATTTATATATATACACCTATTGTCAATGCATTTGCTGTTTGACATGACGACTGACTGGGTGGGTGACGCGTGCAGTTGGGATGCTTATCGCCACGTTAAACAGGTTGACAAGACGTGATGAAACAGGTTGTAGTTGGTTCACCCACACTGGGGTTGTGGTTGTGAGAGCCTGTCTCTCTCTCTCTCTCAGTGGGGATCGAGGAGAGAGAGAGAGACAGACAGAGAGAGACACAGTCTGGGACGTGCTGACCGATAGACAGGTGGAGTAGGTCGGAGTCCAACTTGCACCTCAGCGTCACATGGTCTCCCTGTGATCTGGGGAAATGAAACGCAATGAATGACTACACTGTGCTTTTTTTTGTTGTTCGGCTTGGATCAAAGAAAGCCATGCACAACATTGCTATACAGTTCTTGGTCAAAGAAACAAGCTAATTAGAATAACTTAGCAAGAAATATAGCAAATCTGTGACCTGTCATCCACTAAGTCTTCCTCGTGTTGCATCCAAACTGAACCATTATTTCTAGTATGACACATTCATATCATGTAGTCTACATATTTCCAAACTGAATTATTTCAGTGAGACCAGTGCAGTTGTAAACCCAGTACTGTGTGTCTACTTCGACCTATATGCCCTAGCTGTTTACTTGGTGGCACTTTTTTGCTGCTCCCAGCCTAAAATCAACTAGGCCTGTTTAGTTATTATGGGCCACAATATTGGGTGTTTGCAGGGTTAGGGTATACGTGTTGTAACTGTCAAGATCATATTCATTTAATTGCCCTATGAAATACATTGTGTTGAAATGTTGCTTGTTTGTTTTGTTTTCAGGTCACCTGCAAAGTTTTTCATTCCTTTGCCTCAGGTATGTTTGAGAATAAACACTGTCTAGATAAAATGGTCTCCACTAGCACTGCGTGTGCGTACTACAGTAGTGCTGTCGATGTTTCCTTTACCTTGATTGTAGCCAACAATCTCCAGTTGCTACCTTGGCGACTGTTCACAACCCGTCTAGACCTTGTGCTGTAAGTTATACAACAGATAAGCAAGGAATGAGTCTTGAGACTACTGAGACTACAGATGTATTGTATAGAGCACAGCATTGCTATACAGTTCTTGGTCAAAGAAACAAGCTAATTACAATAACTTGAATCAGTGACTATTCTACAGAATATTCTATAGAAATATAGCAGATCTGTCATCCACTAAGTCTTCCTCATGTTGCATCCAAACTGTGAACCATTATTTCTAGTATGACACATTCATATCAAGGTCAATGATAATAATTTTGAGGTTTTCAAACCACTTCCAGGAATCTGTGGTCCCGCCACAGGAAGCAACTAGCAGATCGGCACCGGCGGAGACGCAAGATGATTCTCTTCAGGTAGAGGAGCCCTTTAGAAGTACAAGCTGTATGTTATGGTTGCTGTTTAGTACCTGCGTGATTTAGACTTCCTAGGCCATTACAATATTAAAGCAATGTTTTTCACCCATTTTGCATATTTCGCAAATTATATCCACTTACCCAGGGAATTACCAACATGTCATGACCTTAGGTTAAGTATGGAACTTAAGCTTTGGCAAGGGACGTCTCTTCCCGTCAAAAGTATTTGTGGTGGGTAAGTGGCTATTAAGCCAAATATCCAAAATGGGTGAAATATTGCTTGAATAAGGCTCATAAAAGAGGCAGTCCAGCGATGTTTGGCTAATGCTGAACATGCATATAGATGGGTTGGCTTCTAGCTAGTGTCAGAACTTTTAAAAGCTTCTAGAAGCAGCTTATGTGTCTTTTGTAGAGACGTCCATTCAATAACAAGGCTTTTCTCCCACACTTGCTTTTTTTGTAACATATCTTCCATATTCTTATGCTATTTCGTTTAGCCGATGCTTTTATCCGAAGTTATTTTTTTAAGATGCATGTCACTAATAAGCAGGTAGGGACTGGAGTTCAAACCCAGAATCATTTGGCTGGGAGTCAAACACCCTAACCACTAGTATATCCTGTTCCTATTGCACCGCAGTAGATAGTTCGGCAGCTCCCTCTTGTATGAATGTAGAGTTTAAACATTGCGTGTCCTGGTGGTTTCAGTTATACATGTACATTTACATGTACATAAACACAAGCGTGTTTCTGCCACACCCACCAGATAATCGACAGCATCATAGAGGAGAGCCAGAAGGGGAGTGCAGGGGAGACAGGACCAGCTGCTGGAGCGGCTAAACGCGGACGTGAGGCCGCAGTCCGGGATCCCAGATGAGGGTGCCGTACTACCGGTGGAGCTGGCCGGGCCAGTTGTGGAACCCGAGCCTACGGGACACCTGGAAGAACCACAGGAGCATGACGAGGTGGATGTAGCGTCTGGTGTCCCCTCCCCCCTCCCCTCCTCTGACCTCCCAGACCTCCCTCTCCTCCCCCAGGAGGAGGGGGAGGAGGAGGAGGCAGGAGGCAGGAGGAGCCAGCCCCCGGACATCACCAGCACCCTGGAGTGCCGCCTGCCGTCCCTCGACCCCCTCCCTGCGGCGCTGGGGGATGCCGAGCAGGAGCACACACCGGCAGATCAGGTCCCTCTCGCGGGCCAAGTGGACTCGGACTCGGGTCCCTCCAAGCCGCCGCGGCAGTTCACCATGGAGCCGGACATCGTGGCGAGCACCAAGAAGCCCCCTCCCTCGAGACCCCCTCCTCCCAGCTCAGCCCCGCCCCCCAGACCCCCGCCCCCGTCCTGGCAGACCCTCTCACTCAACAAGCGCCCCCAGGAGGTCCGACCCTGCGCACTGGAAGGTAAACGAACGTCACACAGTGAGGCTGGTGATGAGCCGCTGTAGCTCTTTTAGTAGTTGAACCAAACAAGAAGACTTACTCATATTCTACCAATTGCCCGCCATCATATATTTCAAGGGCTATGCAATAATTATGCTCGCCTTGTTGACGCCTAGAAGAAGAAAATGTTACTTAATATACTCAATATACACTGATTTATTGTGACCCTAAGCCTTGTTGCATGGTATTGTTACCCATGTTCACCCTGAGCCCTGTGTTATGTGGTATCATTGCACGTTAAACGTTAATTCTGGCCCCTGTGTGTTATGGTCTGGTTGCCCATGTTAACCTGAGCCCTGTGTGTTATGGTCTGGTGGTTGCCCTCTAGTCTTGCGGAGCGTCAATATTTCAGAGGTGCGCTACACGCGACAAATCGCTGCATGAATCGTGCGCGAGGGCCAGCATGACGTCATTTTTGTTCACGCACGGCGACTACAAATTAGGTTTGAGCCCTGTGTGTTATGGTCTGGTTTCCCATGTAAACCTGAGCCCTGTGTGTTATGGTCTGGTTGCCCATATTAACCTGAGCCCTGTGTGTTATGGGCTGATTGGCCATGATAACCTGAGCCCTGTGTTTATGGTCTGGTTGGTCTCAGCAGGTCTCCCACCAGGTGTGGACTCTATGGAGTCCTCTGGCCTGCTGTCTCCGAGCAGCACGGTGCGCAGCATCACCCGAGAGCTGCAGCACTCCCTGGACCTCGCCAGCGCTACCAGCGGGGACAAGGTGGTTACTGCCCGGGTAAGCCTGGAGACCCAACCTCTGATTATTATACTCTAGCTTCCTGAACCCTGCCAGGGTAAGCTGGAAGCCTGTAAACTTATACTCCATTGCTGCGGCACCTTGGTCCCTGTTAAGATGTTACTGTCACTGTCTAATGTCTAACGTTAAACATGAGACCACATCTAATTCCTGTATGTCTTATTGTATGTCTGTGTTTGATGTAACATGGTGGTTGTGGGGTACCTAGCTAGTGTAACATGTCAGTATCTCTGTGTTTTAATGTAAGGTGGTGGTCGTGGGCTACGCTGGCTAGCGTAGTATGTCAGTTTCTCTGTGTTTAATGTAACCTGGTGGTCGTGTCTGTGGTCTTCCCCAGGAAAACGAGGAGGAGCAGGCCTCGACGCCCAGTGGAGAGAACACCCCCGGACCCCAGCGGCCGCGCTCCAACTCTGGCCGAGAGCTGACAGACGACGTAGGATGAGCTCCTTAACTCTCTTTATTACTCACATTCAAACAGATCAGCTTAATTCCCCCCTCAAGCAGAGTGCAGTTCCTTCTCTCCCAGTGTCATGTGTATTTGCCCACATGTTTGTCAAACTGTCGGCAGATGAAGGAGGGACCAAGATTGTTGATTATAAATCTGTAAGCAGTCAGTAAAAGAGATGTAGGACAGCTTTTGTCAGCAGGGTTTAGGAAGAGGAAAAAAACCCTTTCTAACTGATGTTGTCGACTGTCATGCTGTTTTGTATCTTGAGTCAGATTTCTTTCCTGGACTTTTTAGACAAAAAAATCTGTTCATTATCACGCATAAAACATTTCATGGATATCCACTGTTCTGTTGAGAGCAGCTGTGAGTTCACATCCTGGTGTTTGACCATGTGACCCTGATCTGTAACAGGAGATCCTGGCCAGCGTGATGATCAAGAACCTGGACACAGGGGAGGAGATCCCTCTGATCCAGGCGGAGGAGAAGCTTCCCAGCCGCCATCAACCCCCTAACCCTCCACATCATGAGGAGGACCAAGGAATACATCACGTATGGAGCCTTAACCCCAACATTTACCCTGTTCATAATCAGGGCCCTGTAACGTAACCCTTAACCATTTCTTAAGCAGGGCCCTTAACGTAACCCTTACCCTGTTCTTAATTAGGGCCCTTAACTCTTAACCTGTTACCATTTTCTTAATCAGGGCACTTAACGTAACCCTAACCCTTTTCTTAATAGCTGTGGCTATTAATGTTTGTTATATTGAATAATGTTTATGTTGTTTCTTATAACTGTTGTTGTTGGCAGTAACGATGCAGCGCAGTCGGACGACGACGACAAGGCCTCCACCGCCATGTCGGACACGGACGGCGGGAAACTCAAACAGAAGACGTAAGATTCAGCTCCTCCTCATCGCTTCTGCTCTCCTTCCTCACCGCCTTTCAATTCTTGTTACGTTGCCTATATGTTATGTACATTTTTGTCTATGTATGCATATTTTCCTATATTTAAAATGTTTTATTTTAATGCCTTACCATGTTTTTGTGTTTGTTTTTTACTTTTTACTTCTCTATCTTTATTCTATTTTTTTCATCTTGAGCAGAGCAATTTTGACAATAACAGTACTCCAGGATTAATGAAGCACTTCGGGTTTAATGAACTACTCTGAATCTAATTGAGCGGAATTCATCTTTTATTCATTTTATTGACTAACTGACGATTTCCCATCCAGGACGCAGCTGAAGAAGTTCCTGGGCAAGTCTGTGAAGAGAGCCAAACATCTGGCCGAGGAGTACGGGGAGAAGGCGGTTAACAAAGTCAAAAGTGTTCGCGATGAAGGTGGGCCGGTGGGAGGAAAACTCCAAGGCAACTCAAGGTCCACGTTGAGTCCAAGGACAAAACGTGGACCTCGAGTCCATGTTTTGACCTTGGAATGAAGCATTTAGTTTATCTAGATTTACATTTAGATAAACTTGAAATATGGTTTGACATTGTCTTAAAAAATAGATTTAAAGAAAGGTATGCAAGCCCATAGTCAAAATGATGTTACATGTTACACAGTATATACAGTTTATCTTGTGTCGTTAATGTGTAATATTGGCGAGTGAAAGGATATAATATTACAGACAAAATGTGGAAGCGATGTTATTTCATCTGTCAACATTCATTCCATAAGCCGTCCATACGATATATCCGACACTGAACCCTAAAGCCACCAAATCCTTCCACGCTTTTATTTTGACAGTGTTCCATACGGACCAGGACGACCCTTCCTCCAGCGATGACGAGGGCATGCCCTACACACGGCCGGCCAAATTCAAGGCGGCGCACAGTTTTAAGGGACCCTTCGACTTCGATCAGATAAAGGTGGTCCAGGACCTCAGTGGAGAACACATGGTAGGCGCGTGTGTGGTGTGTGTGTGTGCGTGCGTGTGCGTGCGCGTGTTTGGCCCGTGACCCAGTTTTTAGCTTCGAAAGTTCCTGCGACCCACATCTGTCAGTAGTGTCCCAGTGGACGTATGCACATTGCACCACGAGTAGTTAATGGTAGTTCGCCCATGGGCACAAATCATTAGGCCATCTGTTATACTGTGTGTGTGTGTGTGTGTGTGTGTGTGTGTGTGTGTGTGTGTGTGTGTGTGTGTGTGTGTGTGTGTGTGTGTGTGTGTGTGTGTGTGTGTGTGTGTGTGTGTGTGTGTGTGTGTGTGTGTGTATATGTATGTATGTATGTATGTAGACTTTACAAGACCTTTTCAACGTATTGTTATTTTTTGATGCACCATTACACCAGCATTTCTGCACCAAAACACCACCTTACAATTCCTTGTATGTGAAAGCTTACTCGGCAATAAAACTGATTCTGATCAAATATCTATTGCTTATAAGTCACCAGTCTCCTGTGTGCCTTTATGCATATTGGGTCAGCCCAAGTAGGGTCAGCTACACACAGGATACGTTGACGTGGCTGTTTAAGGACAAGCATACTTCTGACTTAAAGCTAATTTCACCTCATTTAGCAGATTGTTTTTGGCCTGATGAAGTGTTGTTGTTTTTCTGTTTGGGTGAAGCAGTCCTTGCTAAGAGTAGTCCGTCATGCTATTGTCTACGTCCTACGCTTGAGGAATTGAGAGGACTACAATGGGTGCGTTTATCTTAATAAGCTAGCTTTAGTGTAGCGGACATAGCTAGCTATAGCATAGCGGACCTAGCTTGATTGTTGTGTGTTTGTAGCATTAGACTGATGGATGGATCAGACTACCAGCCTACCCAGTGGACTGAACCAACTGGTAGGCTGATCTATCCATCATACATCTGGAGGTGGACACTCCTATTTGTGATTTCACTGCGGATTTTGAAATGGCTTGTAATGGCTAAGCAACCTTGGTGGTAAAATAGCTTTAAAAAAGTAACACTATGAAGAACACGCTCGCATTTTTGGTTGTACCCAATCCACTCTTATGTCACTATAGGGTAGATTTTTAATTGACTAATCAACATCACACCTGGTGGTAAAATAGGGTGACCTCCGTAAAATAGGGATTCATTGTATCCATGGTGTCTGACTTCTGTGTGTGTGGTGCCATCAGGGGGCGGTTTGGACCATGAAGTTCTCGCACTGCGGCCGGCTGCTGGCGACCGCGGGCCAGGACAACGTGGTGCGCATCTGGGTTCTGAAGAACGCCTTCGACTACTTCAACAACATGAGGATCAAGTACAACACTGAAGGTACGCAAGCTCTTTAGCAGCGCTGCGGTAAGAAGCAGGGAAGAAATTAGTTACATTTGGCTGTTTAGCAGACGCTTCCAAAGCGACTTGCATGTGTAATAATGTATATAATAATATTGTGTGAGGCTGTGAACAATCAAAGTATACAAATCAAAATTGGAGTAACAAAAATAAATATTCCCGTTGAATGTTCAAATATTACCAGCCACTCAATAGATTACTATTGTTTTTTTGGTGAATGGAGCAAATCTACCAGGCCACTTGCATATTTTACCGAGCATGTGGCTGGTGCTCATTTTGTGCCCTGATTCCAAGTGTTGCACGACCAAAGTTACAAACAACAACTGGACAGAGTGCAGAGTAGCTGTAGGAAACGGAAAGACTTGTGTGTGTTGTGTGTGAGTTTTGTTTTTCAATTATATAAAATGTTGTCCCCCACAGGCCGCGTGTCGCCGTCTCCTTCTCAGGAAAGCTTGTGCTCGTCTAAATCAGACACGGATCCTGGGGTGAGTCCTCGCTAGACGCTCTCTTTAAGGATATTTTTTAAGCGTCGTCTGGTGGTCTGGAAAACCTCAAGTGCATACGGGAAGTGATCCTGACTCACTATAGCCTCCACATGTCATTGTAGCACACGAATAATCTAATCAGGAGTGCATGGTTTCTCGAAAATGGATCAGTGGTTTGATGGAGAGACCTGAGGTGATGTGTAAGGAGATGGTCTCTCGCTCTCTGTCTCTCAATTACATTTTTATATGTTCACCCCTTTGACTCTCCTTTTGTCTGTCAGTCTATCTCTATCTCTGTCTCAATTAAATTTAAATGGCTTCATTGGCATGGGAAACATTACATTTATATTTGCAAAAAGGGTTAGACATTGCATAAACATTGCATGAAAACATGTAATCTCTCTTTCTCTTTCTCTTTCTCTCTGCTTCTTCTTCTTCCTCCTCCCAGGCCCACGGTGGCCCAGAGGACCCCGACACAGAGGACCGTAACGCCCCATTCCGCCAGGTTCCCCTTCTGCAAGTACAAGGGTCACACTGCTGACCTGCTGGACCTCTCCTGGTCCAAGGTGAGCCCCACTACTTTAACTTTCCCTTGCCTGGTTTAAATAAAACAAATGTAGAAACATAAAAAATCACAAATGTACATTAAGGTAATAACACATACAAAAAGAAATGTGCATTTCTGAAAAAAGCTAAACATAAATAAATACATATTTTCCATGCACATGTCGTTATGTGCATGTTAAATTGCTCCAATGTAAAACATGTTGTATAAGTATGTATATTAGTATTCATGGCAAGATGCCCATACCTGCTCAATAATGGCATGCATCTGAATTCACTGTAAGACACTTTAGATAAAAGCGTCTGTGAAATGACTAAATAATAGAAATGACTAAATGGGTGAGGTCGTCCACTTCTATCCTCTCTCCTCCTGCCTCATTAAATTTCCATCAACCACAGTTGCAAACATCGCTTTTCTCTCCTGCTGCGTTTGTAGAACTTCTTCCTGCTCTCGTCGTCGATGGACAAGACGGTCCGCTTGTGGCACATCTCCAGGAGAGAGTGTCTGTGTTGCTTCCAGCACATCGACTTTGTCACAGCCATCGCCTTCCACCCCAGAGTGAGTTGTCAGCACAGTAGTTCCTTCTCCCAGCGTCACTTCCCCCCCCCCCCATCACTTGCTGCCCCACTACCCGGCCGCAACGTGGAGACTGTGGAGACCTGAGGCCGATTAAACATTCATTAGTTCTTTCTGTGGCACACTTTGTCCTCTACGGTTTGTGGTCGCCGGGACATAAAATATTATATATAATATTATAGTCCGGTTGGTAGGAGGAGGGTTTTCCACCTCATCGGTCTCGAGACTGCGGCTAGACATTACGATTGTACTCGCCATCCACTGTAACTACTTTGTCTTAAAGGGCCCCTATTTTGCCACCTGGTGTGATGTTTAGCCATTACAAACATGCAGTCAAAATCAAAGTCCAAATCTACCCTCGAGTGACATCACAAGTGGGTGTGTTCACCCAGATGTATGATGAATAGATCAGTCTACCAGCCTATCCAGTGGACTGGTAGGCTGATCTATCCATTACATTTTTTTTATTGTACAGTATGTCTATTGGTCTCACATTAAATACATACAAGAAGTACATGATATCAACAGTAACATGTAACCTTCCCTTAAAGTAGTATAGCAAAGATGCTGCTAAAATAAAAGTCGGAAAGACGTGGTGTGCATTGTTTTTGGAAATATGCCTCATGATATACAGTCTCTAGAAGTGTATCATTTAACTTTTTCCCACGGTCTAGTGTAAAGTAAACAAAAATCGCAATAAATCGTAATATCAAATCATAATACTTGTAGTGTTGTAGCGCAATACTTAAAAAATCACATCACATATCGAATCGGCACCCGAGTATCGTGATGGTATCGAATCGGGAGCTGAGCATATCGTCCCAGCCCTAATAGACTGTCCCCAAAGACTAAACTGCAGCCGCCAACCCACACGTTGCTCTTTAAAGAACAGGATGTGTATAGAGTGTGAAACTTACTTCCTGTTTCCCCGCCAGGATGACCGGTACTTCCTGAGCGGCTCGCTGGACGGGAAGCTGAGGCTGTGGAACATTCCAGACAAGAAGGTGGCACTGTGGAACGAGGTGGACGGCCAGACGCGCCTCATAACCGCCGCTAACTTCTGCCAGAACGGGAAGTACGCCGTGATCGGGACGTACGACGGCCGCTGCATCTTCTACGACACCGAGGTAGCTCCTCCGTCCGTCCGTCCGTCCGTCCGTCCAACCACAGCTACCAGACAGACAGATTGGGAGAACCTTGACTGATCAATACCAGCGGTTCCCAACCAGGAATTCAAAAGCACACCAACGCTAAAGTTGTAGGGAATGATGAATGACAGTGTGTACACTAAGACTCTATGCACTCACAAATTCAGTGAAACTGACACCACAATGCAGTGAATGAATACGTAATTCCTGCTTTTCTGTTACTCCTTCTGTTACACAGATATCGCGATGTATTGTAGATGAATTGTCTCGCAATGTATCGAGTATCGCAGCGTGGCTGTATTATCGTGATGCCATTGTCATCGTAGGCAACGTATCGTGACAGCATTGTGTCGCCCCTGGTCTGTACTGTTTTAACACATGTTGGGTTGACCTTGCTGGATGCTCTTGTGTGTTTGCTAGCGTCTGAAGTACCACACTCAGATCCACGTCCGCTCCACCAGGGGAAGGAACCGGGTGGGCCGGAAGATCACTGGCATCGAGCCTCTTCCTGGAGAGAACAAGGTGAGTCTGGAGTCCCGTAAGAAACGGTTGCTAGATGCATCGCTCCACAGAAAGTCTTTTGTAGTTTTTAATTAGCCACACATGTGCTGCCCAACACTTGAGAATTGTGAATTGATTCACTTGATGTCCTCCTTTTTTATTTTTATAAAATAAAGAGTATATTTTTTTCTTGGCTTCTGGTTGGACAAATCGATCAAATTAAAATATCGACTTAGATATGTCGACATTTGACATGATAAAGATTACTGAGCAATGAAAATCAATAATTATAGCCCTGCTTTAATTGCTCTGAAAGGCGTCCCCATGATGCTTGATGAATGATGGATAATGAAAGTATATATTTGGTGCATCTCAGATGTCACGTCTACTTTCTCCCATTTATTTTTCTTCCAGATTCTGGTGACGTCCAACGACTCCCGCATCCGTCTGTATGACCTGCGGGATCTGTCTCTGTCCATGAAGTACAAGGGCTACGTCAACAGCAGCAGTCAGATCAAGGCCAGCTTCAGGTCCGGAGGCCTTCTAACTCTACCCTTTATCCCCTTTTCAATGATATAATATACAGGGGCGAAATTCCCGGGGGGTAAGTGTCCCCACTAAATTTCAGTGATTGGACTTCGCGGATGAAGTGGCAGCGCCTGCCGAGTCACAATTTATCATTTAAGTGTGTCTTTATGTGGCTTTAGCTGTACTCCCAGTCATTTGGCTCAAAGTTAACGTAATTGGAAGATCCCACACTCACGACTCGATTGGCCCCCCGTAATGTGTGACTCAGTATTTCACCCTTGATGTTATATAGATATGTGTATATATGTGTATATATGTGTATATATGTGTATATATATATATATATATATATATATATATATATATATATATATATATTAATAAAAAAAACAAAACATTTTCATTATAAAATTTTTTTGTTCCAGCCACGACTACTCCTTCATCGTCAGCGGCTCGGAGGACAAATACGTTTATATCTGGAGCACGTACCACGACCTGAGCAGGTTCACCCCCGTACGACGTGACCGCAATGACTTCTGGGAAGGGATTAAAGGTAAAAGTAACATTGTAATATGGATGGTCATTACCTTCCAATCACAAATGAATTGATGATTACACAATATAATAATATATCGATTACACTGTTGGTTTACTCCTGTTGCCAATGCACACCTGATTTTTTTAAGTCGGATTTCTTGATGTTCAACTCTGTCTTTAACATGGACTCATTATGATTTGACTCATCTTTACTGGACTTATTTATTACTATTTAACTCAGTCTTCTTATTTAGCTTATCTTTAAACTTGACTTCTTGATATTTAGCTCCTGTATTTAAGATTGTCTTGTTTTACTTTTAAGCTGGACATGTCCTGCACTATGTACATTTTCCCATTGGCAACCTCTAGTGGCTTGAGTTGTAGCTACAGTTATAAATGTATTATTAGATGACAGTGAGTCGGGATATTTTCCCAAGGTGTAGGGCGGGGGACCAGAATAAAACGATTTGTAGAGAAATTCCCTGGATGGATTAACTTGTGAATGGGTGCGTTTTATTCTTGAGAAACTATAGATTTTTTTTTAATGGCTGGCAGCCAATTTCATTTCATGTTTTTCTTTGTTTTTGCATTGTGTTGTCTCGATATGAATGTTATGTAAAATTGAAAAACTTCAAAATAAAATATGTATATATTTTTTTAAAACTATAGATATTTAGCTGCAGTAGAAAAGTGACATAGTGCAGGTTCAACATATTATTGAGCCAACTGAACTGTGTTCTTGCAGCTCACAATGCCGTGGTGACATCGGCGGTGTTCGCTCCCCACCCCGCCCTCATCGTCCCCCAGGAGACCCCCACAGAGACGCCTGAAGCAGACAGCCAGGACTTGGCCGACACACACTCTGAAACTATTCCTTCAGGTATGCACACACACTTTGAGACTATTCACTCAGGTGTACACACACACACACACACCAAATGCTATTGATGGTAACCCCTTGAGATGGTCCATCTTGTGTCCAAGGGGGGGGATGTACAGCTCTAACTGTATTTCATACGTTCCTCCACACCCCAGGCGCTCTGAAGACCGACCACACCGAGGTTCTCCTCTCGGCCGACTTCACGGGCGCCATCAAGGTCTTCGTCAACGTGAAGAAGTACTGAGCTCCTGAGCGGTCCTCCTCATGTCCCCCCTTCCCCTCCACCACCACGGCCCCTGGCGTACAGTCCTATAGATGAAGAGCAACCGGCCAGCAGGGGGCCGACACAAACGGGCTGCCCCCGACGGCAGACGCTCTGACATGGGCAACTGGCCCAGACCGGCCCCTTGAAAAAAAAGGCGGGAAAACCCCCCCCCAGGCTCCCACCTATCGAAAGGTCGGGTCAAGGTCGAGAGATGTGGACTCTAAAGCATAGCAGATATGAGTGATTCCCTCTTTTCACATTTCTATATATATATTTTATTTCTCTGTCTCTCTCTACCAAACAACTGTGAACTATGTTTTGCATTGAAAGTGCGTGACGAATGGGAGCGCATACGGCCATAGGTTTTCAGTATGTTTCTGATAGTTGCATTGCTTTAGGCCCGCCGCGAGGCTACCTGGGGTGCAGCAGCTTTCTCATAGCAGACCAAGGGGCACTTTTACCGCTAGACACAAGGAAATTCTACCCACCCCACCCCACAGGCCGGCACTTAAGTATTTAAATTACAGATCTTAATGTACTTGTGGAAAAGATGTCGTGGTTAAGTTGTCTATCTGGAATGGTTGGTCACTTTAAATGTGTATTGTTATTTACAAGATCGTATTGTGCCTGCAAAAAAAACATGTTAAGATTTCGGTCAGTTGGTATCTTGGTGCCGCCAAGCCAGTGTAACCGACGGGGAACTGAAGGTAAACTTGTATTTTGCGGTAACTAATGACTAGGGCTCGGTATCTCAAGTGTTTTGATGCCTTTCTTTGAATTGAAGCACATTTCACTATACGGTAATTTATTTACATTTGCACATACTGTCCGCTTTTTTAAATAGAAAATCAGGTCCTGCTCTACTTTCCTCTATCAAAAATTCAATAAAGATTTTATTGTAAAACACAAACAAAGATTTCTGCTATTGATGTCTCATATGGGGAGGAGTGGTGAAGTGGTGTTCATTTCCCAGCCCACCAAAGTTTCTGGCTTGTATCTGTGTAATAGCCGTTTCGGATACTGTTTGGTCAAATTCTTCATCAGGAAAGTCCATATTTAGTCGTTTTTCTTGTCCTTGTGCTCTTTCTCCTCACTCTGGGAACTGTTAACTGGCGCACACGGCTCATAGGAAGTAAGGGAACGGTAATTGTGCTGCAGTACACCGGGATGACACTGCAATTCATGACCCTGTCTCGGCCTAACCTGTAGGCATCCTAGAGCAGGACGCCCCCCCCTGACCCCTACCTGCTCCTCAATGACGTATAGGAATTCACTGGATACAAATGTGAGCTAAACGACTAAATAGTATCAAAGACTTGTTGTTGGGCCTAACAGTAAGCTGGTTGAAAGGTAAAAACGGTTTGGTTTGGTGTGGTTAAGTTCAGGGTGTAGGACCAGGGGGGTGAACAACACATCATGGGGAAACAGAAAAGTTAAAGTCTGTCTAGCTGGCCAACTATGAACACCAATCAGAACGCAGCATGCACACTTGATGCCGATTTTTTTTAATTATCTTTTAAATCTCACAGACTGGCAGCAACTTTCTGGTACCCACTGTTAAAAAAAACAACAAACAAACAATATTTATAACTCGTCGTCGCAGTGTTCGATCTCCTTACAAAAGTGTGCTGAGTCTTGCAATGGAGAACATGAAGGACAGAAGGTGAGGGGGTGGGGGGGGCAGGCAGTCAGTTGGGCACGTCGGCCCATAGGGGAGGGACCAGGTCAAAGGTCGTTGAGGTGGGGGGGAAGGGGGGGGGAGGTTGTGGTTAGCGTTTGCTTTTCTTGGTCTTCTTGTGGGAGCGGTGGGGCGACCGGGACCGGGACCTCCTTGCTCTCCGGTCTGCGGACGGAGATCTGGAAAGCTTTGACCGCTTGGGAGACCTCCCTCTGTGGACGTCATGTACATCATTTTAATGAATCCATTTTGTTTTAGGCAAAATATGCTTGAACTTGTGTATTGACAGCTTGAACTAGGGAGCAGTAAGTAATAGCATGTTTTGGAATATATATATGTGTAGTGCCCTTGTATGCCCTTGTTGTTTAGAGACAGCTGTCAATACTTCAACTGTCAATTACAAATGTACACTGAAATAATAGATGTTTTAGAACTGATAACAGGGCTAAATACATTATTTCAAATGCTTGCCTGGATGGAGAGACGCTTTTGCGTGTCGGGGTTTGATCGTCTGAGTCTGAGCTCCTCCCCCTCCCTCCTCGGTGGTCGCTTCGCTTGGTCTTCTCCTTGTCTCTCCTCTCCTCCCTCGGTCGGTTGGACTTGGAGGAGGACGAGGACTCACTCTGCTCCTCATCGTTGTCAAACTCCTGGAGGGACGGGAGAAAAATAACAGGATTACGATGAGGTAAGCAAAATAGTTCGTCAAGACACCAAAATGGTTGCCAAGCAACACAGGCTAGAATACAGGCTTTAGCATACGGTGCATTAATACGAACGATGAATTGTTATGGCATCACAGGTGTGTGTTTATATTGTTATTTAGCAACGGCTTCGAGCCAATCAGAATCAAGGACCGGAACTATCCGTTTCATCAGTGGGAGTCTGACCTTCTGCAGCAGCTTCCTCCTGTAGTGTCCCACCTGCTGCTGGAGGCTCATCCCAGACCTGCTGGACCGCTGGCCAGACTCCAGCTCGTCCTGGACCCTCATCACCTTCACCTGCACCAGAGCACATGTTGGTAAAGCGGACCAAGGCTTCGGCACACGGCTGGTCGGGAAACGCTGAGGTGACGACTTAGCTCAGTTTAACGGCTCAGCGTTTTCTCTATTCATTATTTCCTATAAACGTCAGGGTGACTTCTTGCCTCGATCTCCCTCAGCCTTTTTCTCTTTCCCTCGGACATCTGGAAGGTTCTCAGGGAGTTCTCGAAGTCTGCGCTGTCATATTTAGACGGGCTGGAGCCGTCGTCGCTGGAGTCGCTGTCCGAGTCGCCGCCTTTCTCCTGCCGGGTGGCCCTGATAGGGAGGGGTTGATAGTGTGTCTTATTATTTATGATAAGATGACACATCGGAAAATAGATTCTTCCTCTTCCGCCTGATTTCCTGTGATATGACATGCTATAACTAGCCTGATAGCATGTCCGCTTGTTAGCATGCTTAACCCTCTGGTTCACGATGTTATCATCAGATCTCATTCATCTCATTAACTTCAAGTTATGCTACTGATGCAACAAACATGTGATCGGTCACCGAGGAAGAGGAGGAGGCTCACCTCAGATCCAGGTCCTCTTCGTCGTCGGCGGGCCCCAACACCGCATCCCATTTAGACTCTGTCTTGGCTGAAAGGAAAAACATTTCATTCGATACTATCACGAAACTTAGGTGCCAATTCGATATGTATTGCAATCTTTTTATTTTGCGATTCTACAAGTATTGCTATTAATTGCGACTGTCAATCATGAGGCATATTTGTCAGTCAGTCTTTCTGAATTTTATTTCAGCAGCATCATTGCTATACTGGGAGGGTTTAGTGTACTTTGTGTATGCATTTAATGTGAAAACAAACAAAAAATATATATTTTAAATCGATTCAGGCATAAAAAAAAAAGAAAAAAAACCGATGTGAATATGAAAAACCAATTGTGTTTTATTCGCCATACTTTTGTTCCCACCCCTAGTAAAAACATGTGGTGCTGATGCATTTGAGGAGGTGGTTTCCACTACCTTGTGGGAACTCCTCTGAGGTGCTCCTCTGCTCCCATTTGGACCTGGCAACCCCAGGGAAAGGACCACTGCCATCGTCCACTAGGATACAAAAAGAAATGAAAACAGGCTTTATTGCTTTGCTAATATAACGTTTACTACATTAGTAACTTAGCAGGTGTTTTTATCCGAAGCAACTTAGTCTTAGGCTACGGACATTGGGGATCGAACCCTGTACCCTTCGGCTGGGAGTCAAACTACACTTACCACCACACTATCCTGCCATCCATCTTATTTAATTCATGGTGGTCACATTTCCGAATGCATTTTGTAATCATGATGCAATTATCAATTATGATGTTCTTATTTTTCTAATCCCAAGAAGTAGGTCTTTTGGTGTTCCCATTTCCAATTAATTATAATCAATTAAATGGTCCAGTTAATTCAATTGCCCATATTTATCATGATGTCTTGAGAATGCTCTTATTTTGGTAATCCCAAGAAGTAGGTACGTACAGGGCATCCCGTCGATGTCGTCCATGGCGACGGCGGCGGCGGTGGAGACGGCTCCCAGGGGGACACCGTCGATGTCGTCCACGGGGACCCCGTCCAAGGGGTCCCAGGCCAGGGGCGCCCCGTCCAGCTCATCCAGCACCTCTCCATCCAGCGCCGGCCCCTCCAGAGGAGCCCCGTCTAGGTCAGGAGGAGAGCCCTGGGGACCACAGACAGACAGACAGACAGAGAGGCAATGTAAATGTTTATTTTTCATGCCAATACAGCTCTTTTGAATTGAATTGAATTTAGAGAGACAGCGATAAAGCGATCGCGATCCTCAAGCGATAGAGACGGATAGTGAGAAAGAGAGAGAGAGACAGATAGACAGAGAGGCAGACAGAGACCGAGAGAGAGACAGAGAGAGACAGGCAAACAAACTGAGTGACATAGTGAGAGGGACAGAGAAGGGACTTTGCAACTAGCTCCACACATTTTTATTTGTATGCATTTTTGTATGCAACGACTCTGCCGTTTTAACATGCACTTGAACTAGATGAAGTGTTATAGTTTTTAATGCCAACTTCAGGCACCAAATTAGGAGGCCAAGCAATCGGCCCGTTCCGAACAGGCATGTTTTGAACGGTCACTGCACTAATAAAAAGCATCAGCTGTTACCTCGGCCTTGTCTGGCGCCTCCTCAGCTGCCTTGGTGAAGCCCAGGAAGACGTTCTGCAGGTGGAGGAGGTAGGACTCAGGGTAGATGGCCCAGTCCTCCCACGCCCGGAAACAACCCATCACCTTTTGCTGAGGACGGAGACAGCCATGCATTAGTGTGCATTCACACGAGACGCGGTGCGTGTCGCTAGGTCGGGCGTTGTTTTCTGCAAATCCATCGGTTGGCGTGCCGGGTCAAAGTTGAAATAATTTCAACTTCGAAGTGAGGCAACGTAACAAGCATGAGATACACAGGGAATCGCAGGAATTGAACCCCTAACCCTGACAATGTTGACTCCTTGCTCTACCAGTTGAGCTACACAGTAGGGCTGAACAATTAATTGCATATTAATTGAAATTGCGATTTTGACCTTTGCAATTAGCTAATCGTTAAAGGATGCAATTAATTTAGATTATAATTTTTAAATATTTTAAATTATAAAAACATTAATAAATCAGATGTTGTCTTTTCATATAGAATAGGCACCACAGAATATTAATTAAATCAATTATTAACCTGTCAATCGCAATGAATAATCGCAGTCACAATATCGGGCAATACAATCGCAATCTTTGTCATAATCGTGCAGCCCGACGACACAGGGAATGAAACCCCATCACCCTGGCAGAGTTAAATACCTTACCTTGAACTGTTCGGCTTGCAGTCGGCCTTGTATGTTCTTATACGCGGCGTTGAGGTCCCCGAATATGTGGAGCAGCTTTGTTTCAAAGCTGCAGAGACGCAAAACAATGTCGACGATAAGAGGACCGCGGCCGTACAGAAAGTATCCTGTGAGTTATGCAAGGTCAAGGGTTTCTTACTATTTACGGAAGTAAGATGCACCGGCCACTTTGGCACATGAGTTGTACAAGATGTCCGACACGAGATATAGCCGTGAGATCTGTGGGGGAAACACAATTCTTATATGAATGATGTCAATTGAAGGGACTACGTGTAGGATTTGTACATGCATAAATATACATGAACAGCTTGTAATCTTACTTAAAAAATGACACAACAGCCTGTGGGCTGATTCCTATTATATTAGAACTGGGACGGTTTAGCCGGGAAAAAGGAAGGAATTGACGTCGCAGAGCGGATACTAAATGTCTGTTCTTTCATAAGGTTTTAATTTGTATGTTTATTTATGATTAGAACTAAAATTAGTGTATGATCGTTATTGTCTCAACCCACAGAGCTCGCACTCCAATGCTCTGATTGCACGGGCTCCAGCAGGCTGCAGTTCACCTATCGGCCAAAGGGGCCAGTAATGAGAAGGTGTTTCTGAGTAATGACACCCCCTGGTCTACACCCACTAACATGGGCAATGTTCATTGACCCATTACGTGTAGGAGAAACCCAGAGTAAATCCTAGTGGCCAAACGGCATCCGTCTATCCGAACAGTACACTTTTATCATCCAAACAGTACTAGCTTAAGCACCAATAACATCACAAAAACATTGGTGCCAGGGGTAGGGGACAATGTTCTGTTTGAGCTGACCCAGGCCTGAGGACCTGCCTCATTTTAGGCAACCAAATGAGTCAAAATCACTGTTATTGCATTATTATTTCAATGCTCTTTGAACACATGCCGTGACCCCAAGCGTGCAACCACAACATTAAACACGAGTGTGTGTGCGCATGCAACGCTTCCTAACTGACCTTCTTCTGCAGTGGCGTGTGCAGCATGGACAGCGACTCGCTGATGAGCTCCACGACCTCCTCGGCCGCCTCGGCACGCTCCAGACAGAACGCCATGGCGTCCGCCACCTCGCCCCGCCGAGGGCTCAGCTCTCGCAGCAGGCTCTCCAGGCGCCGCCGGTGTCTGGGTTAGAGACGAGGAGGAGGAAGTAGTGTTGGTTTGTTTTGTTTGTCTTTATTTCTCATATTTCTTCTCAACCTGCCCAACGTTCACATTGTTGTGCTACATATTTTGTATCTTTTTGGTTAAATGTGTGATTTAAAAACTATATGTAATAATTCATTTTTTATATTTTGTAGGATTTCACATTTTCCCGTAAAGATATTGTCTCTGCCGGGAAATCACAGGAATGGCCTTTTTTTTTTAACAGTGTTAAATTGCATGTGCGTCAATGAAGATTATTTTCTCCTCAAAGAAAATAGTCCCTCTCTGTTAAAACGAAACAAACTGTGAACTCACTCGGTTTTCAGCTGCCCCTTCTTGCCCTCCTCCTCTTCCTCCTCCTGTGGGGTCCCGTGGTCGAACCCGGGCCTGGCGGCGTCCCGGCTGCTGTATGTGTTCAGGCCCGGCGGGCGCCACATCGACCCGCCCTGGAACATCCGGAACTCTCTGGTCCGCCACTCGCTCAGCGACTCCCCCTGCCGCCGCGCGGGAAATAGCATCGCTAATTAGTTCACTAACAATAACCAAGACATTACTAGTTAGCTGCCTGACAAACTAACATAATACTAGTAAACTAACCAAGCAAGCAAGCAACTAATGCATTACTAGTAACACGTGAGTTGGTTGAGTGGTTAGCTAACTAACAAAAACAATGCTATTTAGTCGATGCGCATATTTGTATGGAATAGCCCGGCTTTTACTGTAGATTTTTTACTGTAGACATTCATCGCAAACAATTATATGTGATTTATGCTTTAAAAAAAAGTATAAACATCTAAAAACACCTGGAGGATGCAGAAGAGCCTCCAGCGGTAGTACACATGGTCCTGGCTTTTGTTGTCAAAAAGGAACCTGTCATCGTCAAAAGGGGGAACAAGGAATTAAATACAGTTACTAGTAAGGTGTGTGTTTCCCCTTCAGGCTGAACGCTATTCTAATGTGGTGCCATTACCACCAGACTTCCCCTATTTTATCACCAGGTGTGAGTGTGATTAGCCATTACAAGCCGTTTCAAAATTGTCACTACCCTCTAGTGACATTAAAAGTGGGAGTATCCACCCAGATGTATGATGACTAGATCAGTCTACCAGCCTACCCAGTGGACTGTACCAACTGGTAGGCTTATCTATCCATCATGGATCTGGGTAAACACTCCGACTTGTGATGTCACTAGAGGGTAGTCACACAACACATTTGAAACGGCTTGTAATTGCTAATCTCACTAATTTTACCTGGCGGTAAAACAGCGGCCCTTTAAGGAAAATAATAAGCGGTTGCAATCTAGAGGAAGTGGCATCCTCACCTGAAATCTGGGTTGCTCTTCTCCTTGCTCATGATGATGGCTTCGAACATGGGCCCCTCCCTCACCACAAACTCGACCATCCTGTGGATGAGAACCAGCAGGTTCCTGTAGGAGGGGGAGGGGGGAGCGGGGTCAGAGGTCAGACCAGAAGGTGGCGTCACGTCAGAACACACATGTCAGCACCTCAGGTTTTATCAATCAGTGGTAGTGAAGTTGTGGTGGTGGGGATGAGGATGATGAGGATGAGGATGAGGATGAGGAGGAGTTTGTGGTGGGGAATTTGAGGGTGGTGCAGGTGATGGAGGTATTGATGGATATGGTGGTGGTGATGACAATGGTTGTGGTGATAGAGGTGATAGAGGTAGTGATAGTGATGGTGGTAAAGATGGCGTTGGTGGTTGTGATGGTGATAGTGGTGACAGTGGTGATGATGACAATGGTGATGGAGATGGTGTGGTAGTGGGGGGAATCCTGATGAAGATGGTGTGCGTACCTTTCGGTGGGGATAACCACCTTGACCACAGCTTCGGAGAGAGTCTGTTGGTGGTCAAATCATACGGTAAAGAGAAGCAGAGTGAGAACAGTAGTACACTGCAGGATACACAGAACACAAGAACAACCAAGACAACGATTATCATTTTATCACTCCAGCTATATCCCATCACTTATCCCATCACTTATTTTATCGCACATATATGTGTGATAAAATCATCATATATATATATATATATATATAGAGAGAGAGAGGGGAAGAGACAGAGAAAAAAAAGTGAGAGAACAAGACACAGAAAGAGCGAGTGTGTGAGAGAGAGAGAAATAGACGAAGAGCGACTGAGAGAAAGACAGATAAACAGAGAGACAGACATAGAGATGAAGACCTTGTAGAACAAAGATAGACAGATAAACAGAGACAGACATAGAGATGGAGACCTTGTGAAACGGTGAGACAGACACGGAGATAACAGGGACAGACAGAGATAAACAGCGAGACAGACAGATAGACAGAGAGACAGACAGAGATGGAGACCTTGGAGCGTCCTAGGGGTTTGGTGAAGTCGTTGCGGAGGCGGTCGCGGGGCTGGGCGTTGAAGGGCAGGCCAGAGGGGGGAGGCGGTGCCGACCTCATCCCCGTCGGGGTGTACAGCGGCTGGGGAGGGATCCTGGCTGGCTTCCCCCAGCCCAGCTTCATCTCAAAGCCCATCACCGTTTTACCTGGAGTTAGAAAAGCACAAATAATTATTATAATCGGCAATTTCGTTGTCTACTCAGTCTACGTCTAGGCAGGCACTGACCTTTTCAATGGACATTTCTGACATTACTAATTATTTATTTTTTTCACAAAAAGTTGTCAGAGAAGGTGTGGATAATGGGATAGTAGAGTCTTCATGTGTGTGTACCCCCGCATGTTCCCAGTCGCCTAGTGTGGACCAGTGACCCGACGGCAAGGCAAGACTGCGTGTACTGCCGAAGTCGGCCCCCGACTTTAAAAGTCGCCTAGTGGGTAGGAGGCTTAAGGCCCTGTAACCAAGAGGCCCCAGCCGTACCGTCCAGCGACGCCAGGGCTCTCTCGGCGTCCCTCCGCGTCATGTAGGCCACGAAGGCCCGGTTGGTAGTGCGACACCGCTCCTCGTCCGTCCGGGGCCACATGATCTTCACGCTAGCCAGGGGCCCGTACTTCCCAAACTCCTTGCACAGCATCTCCTCGTTCATCTACCAATCAATCAATCAATGAAACTTTATCGATAGCGTGCTTTTTGTGCAAAACTGCGATACAAAGTGCTTAACAAGGGAAACGACGACACAGGTTTCCCCAAGAACCAAAAATAAAATGAGTTTTTGGATAACACTCAGAGAACCACATTTCAGAGGGAGATTTGAACAAAATCACCACACACTATTAACTTAAAAAGGTACATTTTAGGACTTTGTTCATATTCATTTAAAGTTATTTTCCAGATTGCGGTGCCCTCAGCTCCTCTGGCAGGCCGTTCCAGAGGTCTTGGTCCTCCCCTTAGGAACAATAAGGAGGCCAGAGCCAGAGGACCTCAGGGTCTGGAAAGAGTACACGTTGATGGATGACACCGATGTGGGATTTACCTTTGGACTGATGCAGCTGATGTAGAGGTTTGTGGTGATGGGCAACACGGTGTCGTCATAGAAACCTGTAATTTGAAGGAAACAAATACAAGAGTCAAGCAATTAGGGAAGGCTGATTTACTCTTGGGTCAGACAGACTGAATGAATTGATATGGAGGATAAAGCTTGTGTTTACTTCATGAAGTCTGTGTTTCAAGCATTATTATCATTTCTACAGCTGACCTGCGCGTCTGAATCTCAAAGCTTGATCCAGCAATACTGAAATGCAAAGCTGATCTAAAAGTGATGCTTTGATAGTTCCCAGCTTTACTTATACACAACGTTAACATGTCCGCTAGAAGAATAAGTGTAAATGTAACAGGATGATTATTATTACTTGATCGCCTTGACAACGGTGTGTCCAGGTCTGCGTAGGCTCCGCCCCCTCCTCCGGGGTCATTTTTCTTCCTCTTGTGCCGCTCCTCACGCTCTTCCTGTATGCTGTACAGCGTGGATGACAAGTTATCAGTTACCATGGCGACGGCAGGTTATCAGTTGTGACAAGAGGTTATCAGTTACCATGGTTATCAGTTACCATGGCGATGACAGGTTATCAGTTACCACAGTGATGGCAGGTTAACAGTTATCTTGGCGAAAACAGTTTAACAGTTACCATGGCGATGACACACAACAGGTTATCAGTTACCATGGCGACGACACGTTATCAGTTACCATGGCAATGACAAATGTTTTTGCAGTTACCATTACGTTTTTCATACACAGACACATACACTGTATGTGTCTATGTATGACTATAAACTTGTATGAAGTCTACAAAGTATTTGGTCCTCTATAAACTACGAAACTCAAAGTCAGTCGTTTAGTAATAAAAAGGTCAAATCCTTGAAAGTAAATGCCACAGAACACAGTCGAAAATGTTAAAAATGTCAACTGAAAAGAATTCTCTGCAGACTTACAGTTTAAGTTCTTCTTTAAAGAGCTCGAGGTTGCTCCTCTTCTTTCCTTCTACCTTCTTCTTGAATATCTGTCAATCAAACAGGCAGCCATTTTGAGTGAAACTTTACCATTGGGGTGGACCAGCCTATTTTTGGCATGAACAGCTAGATCCAAGAGGAAGAGGAGCTAGATCCAAGAGGAAGAGGAGATAACTCACAGGCTTTTTGGCATCAGAAAAATGTGCTAGCGATACAGGGGGGGGTGTTGAATTAAACTTGGCGGCTGGTCGATAGAGCTTGTTTCTGGAAACATCCGCTGCTTCCTCTTCTGCAAAGACAACATTAAGTACTTTAACAATGACTTTCAACAGCCCCAGGCAATCAACTTACAAACAAATTAATAATATTAGGGATTGATCCTAATAAAAATCAAATCAAATCTGACAAAAAACTATAATGATTTGTAAATGCAAGTTTCGAGTTGTGTGTGTAATGTGCAGTAATATAAAAATAAGAAAAAGGCAGGTGTCATTAACAATACCACTAAACAGTTTAAATGACCTAGTTAAAAATTTCCTTATTCAATAATGATAGCATTAACAACGGTCGTGTCTATGTTATCAAATATTCATGTATATAGCTATATATATGCACAATCACTGGATGCTTCTAAGTGCCTTACAATATGGTGCGTGCATACATTCTGCTGTGTAGCTCAACACGTATAGTATGACATTAACACATTCTTAACATGGTAGGCCCCAGTGGGAATCGATCCCCTAACCCTGGCAGTGTTAACGCTATGCTCTACGTGTCGGTGGCGTGATATCAATAATCCCTGACATCCTGGGGTGCTCACCTTTAGTTACATTCACGATGCCTCCTCGTACGAACGTCTTCACCCCGCTCTTAGTGCTGCCTTCGAACGACGCCAGGAACTCCTCAAACACCTCTGCTGCCTTCTCCTGCTCCTACATATAGATTGTGAACATTTAATAAACATTTATGTGTGTGTGTGTGTGTGTGTGTTCACTATTTTTTCAATTAAATGCAGTTTCAATTTAAATACATTTAAGAAATTCATTAGGTCAGTGTGGATAAAAAGGTTATTAGACAGTAGTCTACAATGGGTATATCTAAATGGACTGCATAGACATGAACTAGTATTAATCATTTCAGTCATTCAGCAGATGCTTTTATCCAAAGTGAATTAAAGGCTGTTCATATTACAGTGGCAATCTTACCTTCTTCTTGAGCTCTTCCTGTTCCCTCTTTGTCAGTGTTTTTATTGCACTAGCAGGTTTTCCCTTTCTTTCCGCCATGTTTACACTACAAGAACAAGAAAAGCAAACCCTTCATCGCTGAAAATGCCGGGCAATCAACTAGAATGTTCACACTATGATTCAAATTTGTAACATTCTTTTTGATTGGCCCACAGTTTCGATTAGAATGTTCCAGATTTGAACATTCTGCAGCTGATTCCTCTAGAGTGAACATTCTAGTTGGAAATGTGGGGATCAATCAACTAGAATGTTAAAATGTTGAATCATAGTGAACATTCTAGTTGGGAACATTCTAGTTGGGAACATTCTACTGGGAACATTCTACTGGGAACATTCTACTGGGAACATTGGTTGACATTTTCAACAGGAATGTTTAAATCTTAAACATGAACATTCTAGTTAAACATGAACATTCTAGTTGGTTGTGACAGCCTATGATGTAATTGTGTTATTATCGGATAAGTTACCATGGTATCTGACGGAAAACCACCAGATCATATTAAATATCAACAACTCACCTCTTAAGGCTGATGAATAAGCTGGACTTGCTAGTCGTAGCCAGAATCCATCGCAGGCACCACCACAAGCATTAAGGTCTTCAGTTATAACATCCCTTCACCCAGATATTCACGGAACAATGTGAGAAATCTGCAAAATTATGTTTTTTTTAATGTACATCTAAAAACACTGCTTTAATCCTGACATGATCATTATTTTAACATTTGTGTTTGTTATAACTACCTACAAACATGTGTATAGGCTTCAAACAGATAGTAGCTGCTTTTGTATTCACCAAAAACATATACGCTTTGTGGTGTTCCCTGGCACTCGAATGGCTTATAAAGATGCATTAGCTAATCTACACTAGCTTCTCAGATCGATGGCAGTATCCATCTTTTGTTTGATCACATATGAAAACCTTATCACATCTATCCAGTCTGTAATCAACAGGACAACTAATTACACCTTTGTAACATATGTATCTGTTTAAGTGAAGTGATTTAACTAGTGATAGTCATCTAGGTCATCTGTGCTGGCACAGCATTGGAGAAGAGAGCCAAGACTCAACTGACTCCCGCATACAAACTCACAGGAAGCACGGGATTAGTAGTGGAATGAGTGGAAGCATGAACAGGAGATACCTCATCCCCACAGAGACAACCCTGTCCCACTGGCTCTCGCTGCAGCAACCTTTGTAAGTGTGTGTGTGTGTGTTTACATGGACAAATTAATTGCAGAAATGTTGCCAGAGGACACCGTGGGTGTGGACAGAAAAAAAAGGTTTTTCATAAACATTGAACATTGTAAAACAGGGCAACGTGTAAAACACACACACACACACACACACACACACAATCCGTGATCACAGGACGACAGATAAACTAGTGTAGCCACGATATGCAAGCCATGTAACCATTCATTTGCTATCGATCCCTTCACTACAGAGGCACATGATTCAAAGACCACCAAAGCTAATAACACTAACGATGGTTAAAGGCCTGTACCTCATAATAGTTAGCCAAGAGGCATATTAAACCCGTATTATGCTAATTGAAGACAGATGCATAGACAATGCTACGTTACAGATGCGATCGCTTTTATTACGATTGTAAATAAACAACGTGAAATCCCATAAGGGTTCAAAGGGGGGGGGTGTGAATCCTGTTAGCATCTGCTAACCTGCCTGGTCTATCTGTTATGCTACTAAACAGCAGTAATTATAACGATATAGCATCACATTTTCCTGCTAGAAAGCAATCCTGTGCAAGTATACTTGCAGTGGCTGTCCCGACATGAACTTACAGTGTCTGTCATGATGTTGCATTTCCATTTTCGTCAGCACTACGCCGAAAATGGATGTCCACCATAACAAGCTAGCCCACTGAGGCGGACGGGGGCGTGGCCTGGTATTATAATGAGCACCGTACGTCACGTGTTGACTCATTAATATTCATATTTAAACACGTACATATTTAAATAGACACAAAGGTTGACTCAGTGTTGACAAAAACACGGTGCATAATTACCAGGATAATGTTCATTTCATCTTTTTTTTTAAAGTCAGTTTTCTAAAGTTTATTTCAGACATATAATTAGAGGGGAACCAATAAATATAAAGTAATAAATTAATCCCCATTACAAATGCAACTTGCCACAAATAAACATTTAACAATATATGTTTTAACTCTACACATTTTCAATCAAATAACGACTCTTCGGTTTTATCTGAATCTTTATGATTCGGATAAGACAAACAACATGTCTGAAATATTTTAAAATAAGACTGTGGAAACAAATGCACAGTTGTTCGGTGGACATCTCGTGTTATTTTTGGTCATATTATGCATGCAGTTCCTTATCCTGTAATATTAGATAGAAAACAACTGCATAGTTTGCATTTAAATGTGTCAACTTAGATGAGCTGTCTCGTTATGTGAACTGCCACTTCTTTTAGGCATGATATCTGCAATGACATATCCATCCAATTAATTTTATTTAAAAAAACAAAACAAAAAAACAACGCCATGCAATAGGCCACAGTGCCCCAGAAACACACGTCATGCCACGATGACACCCTTATAAAAAAACGCCCCATGGGGTCAAATCTGGGCCAGCCGTGATCAACTCCCCCAGACTATGTGATGTGACACATACATCACATGCGGTCTGAGGAACTGACAGTGTGGCGCCCAACCACGTGGGACCTCCTGTGTCAATGTCATGGTGGGAGACGCCCTGTCCGGCCCCTTGCCGGCCCTGGGACCCCACGCCGTCCCTGGGACCCCACGCCGTCCCTGGGACCCCACGCCGTCCCTGGGACCCCACACCGTCCCTAATGACAGTGAAGCCTAAACATCAACCCCTCGTCATTCAGCTGCAATAAATGAATCAGTAAAAAATTATAAAAAAGAGTTTCAAGCTGTTTGTCATTGCACAATTGTGTTGCCAGCCCCTTTCTTACCCCCACTACAAGACGACACATTAACCTCAGTTGACTCAGTCTCGTATCGGTGTCTAATAAAGACCTTACAGCACATTAGCAGACATTACACCAGTAAGCACCTTAAGGTGCTATTAAGCACCTGAGACACTTAAGTCTGTGAACCACTTATCCCTCTGATGTCTCACCCCAAGTATGTACATGAGGTGAACTGGTGAGACCACAGCCTCATGCTGGCCAATTAGCCCCCCCCCCCCCCAAGCAGAGTACACTATGAATGAATGAATGAATGAATGAATGAATGAATGAACTTATTACTTATTGGAAAAAAAAACATAACTGTCCTCCAGACCATTGGGACATTTCTGCAGGTGTGTGAGGAGTAATATAGCCTAAAATGGCCACCCTTAGCCAAATCATCCAACCTAGAGCCCATCCCCATCCCCATCCACACACACAACCCCCCCCCCCCCCCCCGGCCACGCCCCCCCCCCCCCCCCCCCCCCCGCCCGCCCTGGGATCTGCCCCCAAATGCGCATGGGCGGAGAGAGAACAAGCGCCGCTGTTATTATTGTAAGCGTAAAAAAAAAAGAAAAGAAATCTTGTGCGGAAAAAAAAATGGCGTCCAGTCAGGGAGGTGTGAGCGCCGTGGCGGCTCTACAGAGCCAGCACCACCACGCCAACAACGGACCTCACTGGGGAAACCAGCACCAGAACCAGACCCAGAACCAGAACCAGAGCCAGAACCAGCACCAGCACCACACGGCGCGGAGCCTGGACCGGGCCCTGGACGACGCCGTGTGCTCCGGGATCCTGAACCTCAGCGGCAGGAAGCTGAGGGACTATCCGGGGATGAGCTACGACCTCACGGACACGACACAAGCAGGTGGGTCCCCCCCCCCCCTCTCCTGGGGTCCGGGTCCGGGTCCGGGTGGGTCTCGAACCGGGACCGGGCGGAACCGGCGCGCGCACCACCACTACCACATCCTCAACACGTGTGGTGGTGGTGCTGGTGGTGGTGGGTGTGGGTGTATTTTAGCGGTTGGACCATGCATGCATGCATGCCCAGCGAATGCACACATTTGATTCTCAGATGCATGGCTGTATGGTCTTTCATGGCCCATACTCGCTGGTACTGGTACAGACTGGGTCTGGTACGGACTGGGTCGTCATGCACATGGGGTCCATCCTGCCTGCACACAGACCAAATGTGTCCATTCATGGTTTTAAGCGCTGGTTTCGTGCACGGGGGGGGGGGGGGGGGGTGCTAGGTGGTGGTGGGTGGTTGTTTTTAGACACCGACACCAACACCAGCTCCTAGCCCACCTTGAGACCCGGCAACCCGGGAGAGGATGGATGGACGGATGGAGACGGGGGGTGGAGGCGCACCCTGCAGAGGAGCGGCCGCCTGTAATGGGTCTGGGACCGGGCAGCTGGAGCAGAATATCAATGCATCTCTCAGTGCACATCCCAATTGCACGTCTCAATTGCACGTCTCAATTGCACGTCCCAATGCACATCTCAATGCATTACTGAGATGCGCGTCCGAGCAGCAGGTTTCATGTGCGGCGCGGTTGTTTTTGTCGTCTGCACGGTGGGAGAGAGACAAAAGATGCGGGGTGGTTTTTTTTTGTGTGTGTGCGAGTTTCGGCTCTTATCTGTCTTGTTCGCATGGCATGCGTGGGTATTTGGGTTGGACCGGGTGGACCGCCAAGGCGCAAATACGTTGATTGATAAGGACTTGATATCGCTTAGGCTGCCGGCTAAATGTGGCCCTCGGTCTCCGCCTTGCGTGAGGGGCTGCAGGAGGAAGGAGTCTGCAGGAGGCAGGGGTCTGCAGGCGGCAGGGGTCTGCAGGAGGCAGGGGTCTGTAGGAGGCAGGGGTCTGCAGGAGGCAGGGGTCTGCAGGAGACATGGGTCTGCAGGAGGCAGGGGTCTGCAGGAGGCAGGGGTCTGCAGGAGACAGGGGTCTGCAGGAGACGGGTCTGCAGGAGACAGGGGTCTGCAGGAGGCAGGGGTCTGCAGGCGGCAGGGGTCTGCAAGCCGACATACTGGGTCCACTCATCTGGGGTGTCCTGCAGGCAGTGGTGGTGTGGCCAACATCTGGGTTCATATCCAGTCACTGTGTCCTGTGCTTGGTTACTGGTCTTCTGAAGGGCCTTGACTGGCATTGGCTTTTATTGAGTTTAGTAAGGATGTTAATACACGGTTATATATATATATATATATATATATATATATATATATATATATATATATATATATATATGGCAAAAACTGGCATAACTGTATTATGGTCCATATATATATATATATATATATATATATATATATATGGACCATAATACAGTTATGCCAGTTTTTGCCTTGACAAGAAAAACACATGCAGGATAATCCTCCACCAAATGGACAAATGTTGTCAATAGAAGACAATTGACAATGTCTAGTGAGTTTTGTCATTTGTTCTGATTTTGCGTTTTCATGTATTTGTTTCATTTCAGAAATGTCTAACTACGCTATACTCCCTATCCATTAAACAAAGTAGACCTGCCGCAACACAACACCATTATGTATAATAATTCTTATTGAATGTAGGGTATCGTTGAAATATAATGTATTTTATTTATTGATGCTATGTCTTACACTGTCTGCTTTCCGAAAGGCAGAAATAAAGGCTTTTTGGTTTTGGGTATCGGTTATTGTAGTGGTCAGGAAATCTTATGATCCAATACTGATCTTATGTTGGCCTCCTGGGGGGAAGATATCCGACACCGGTCTCATGTTGATGCACCAGCTCTTGTCTGGTTCTCAGTGGTCCTGTTTAGCTCGACTGGTGGAGCAAGCAAGGCAGGGTGAGTGGTTCCATTCCCACTGGGGCGAACCATGATGGGAATGTTTTGTAGGATGCCTTCGATACAAGCGTCCACCAGACGGCTTTATTATTTAAATTACTTATGAATGTGTGTCCAACTGCACATGCATTCATTTTTTCGTTGAATTGTTAAAGACCTCTTTATCAGAACATCTTAGAAGCAGTTCATCATATTACAAAACTTTCTTTCATAAACAAAAAAACGTTCATTCATTGCAGACATTGCCACATATGATGTTGCCATTGCCAAACCGCAGTATTTCAGTTCGGCCGACAGATATGTATCCTGAAAGTTATTAACCAACTGCTAGTCTTGTTGATAAAGGATAATTATTGGATTGGTTGCCGTTAGTGACCCTGTTGTACTCCCTTGGGGCTGGTGACCCTATCAATCTCACACACACATACATACACCACCCTCTTTATCACCAAGACACACACACACACACATTGTGAAAGAGGTGAAATGCTTATGTTAGCAGACTCATTGTGGTGCAAGTTGAGTCACTGTGTTGGCGTCTGGTTGTCGGTCCGGTCTCGTTTCAGTTTGTAAACAGTACTTTTCAGTTTAAGTAAGGATGGATGGATGGAGGATTGAGTAACTAACTATTAATGCAGAGTCTTACTCACTGTCCTGTTTTAAGAGTTAAAACTAACACTTCTCTAAAACAAATAGGCTTGGCCAACAGTTTACACCACAGGGATGGGTAGAAGCCAAACAGGAAGTCATTGTGCGTGTTTGCTGCAGGTCTGTTGACTCAGTGTCTATGACCAGTTCACAGTGTGTTGCCACAATAAGCCTGTTCTCATGTGTTTAGGTTTCCGTACTACAACAGTGGGTCATTATCAAGACACTGGAGTAGGAGTTGAAAGATCTGTTTCTAATTCTATTGAATCACATATTTTTTAGTAGTAGTAACCAGACTTAATAAGTCTTAAGATGACTTTTAAAAGTGAGATATAAAATATATATATAAGACTTCAGAAACCTTTTAATATAGGTTCACATTTTTCCTGATTTTCCTGATCTCACATGTGCTCCTGTTCCGGTTCACTGCTCCGCTTCACTGTTTGTTTTCAATCACGGTGCGTTCCCGTGGGAACAAGCGCCGCGGTCCGACGGGCTGACCTTGGAGAGCAGCTCGATGACCGGGATATCAACCTGGCCTAATGTTCTCCGCCGTGTCCCAGCATGCATCTGGGCGTCCGTGACCTCCATTAGGAGAGGGGCTACGGCGCCTGTCGCCGAGACTTCCCCTATAGCGGCGTCTCCATGGGAACATATATGCTTTCTATCCCCACCACCACCCCATCCCTCTCCACCCCCCCTGACCCGCCACCACCCCCGTCTACCAGATGATCCTAATGAGGTTGTAAATTGTCATTCGTCATCGGTCAGAGGTTTGTTTTATGGGGGTCTAGATGGGGAAATGTTGGTGAATTGAGCTGAAGTATAATGGACAGTCAGGGGCCGGAGAGTCTAGCGGTTAGTGGCTCTGGGTACGAACCTCACCGCCTGCAAGTATCTGGTAGCATACTTGAGTGAAATGCCGAACCCCTAACCTGCTTCTTATGTATCTAAAAAACAAACAACCAGTAAGTCTCCTTAGGTAAAATTGTATGCTAAAGTTAACAACAAAAAGAGACCCCCATTCGTGCATGTTAGACGGGAGACACACACACACGCACGCACACACACACACAGGAGCTGGAAGACGCTACGAAAAGAAAATGGATACTTAGATGCAAATCATCCTTCAACCACACAACAATCAACATAATCTGTGTGTGTGTGTGTGTGTGTGTCTAGTTTCGGATTGTAAACAAAATGGATCCCACGTTCATACATTGTGCTGTTTTTCTTGCTATAGTTCCTCCCTAGAGGGCTTCAACGTGTCTAGACAGGAAATGCATACCTGTCAGCGGAAAAGGCCGCCACGCCGCTGTCAGCATCGACATCGCGCGGCCGTTAAAACCACATCTACACTAACCGGCTAACGGTACATGTCATATCCGATGATGGATGTACCGCATCATCCACTGAACGATCAGGATGTTCTCTTCCTATCGCGTTGATGAAAAGTGAAAGCGATGAAGAGGTGCCTAGTTATTATTATACAATTATTTGTCATTGTTAATCATGTTGTTATTATTGTTATTATTATTATTATTATTATTATTATTATTATTATTATTGCTCTTTTAGTACCGGAACAGAGTTTACAAAGTTGTTGGACCTGAGTGACTTTAGAGCGTTGTGTGTTGACTACGTCCATTTTGAGTTTGTGCCACTGAGTTTAATATTTGACTAGCAAGGAGTCCCGTTCCTCATCCAGTCTGTGTCTGAAACGCCAACCGTTGGCCGCAGTGAGAATCCTCGCCAGCCATTAGCTACACTAATGCATACATGGATCCACTTGTGTGTGTGTGTGTGTGTGTGTGTGTGTGTGTGTGTGTGTGTGTGTGTGTGTGTGTGTGTGTGTGTGTGTGTGTGTGTGTGTGTGTGTGTGTGTGTGTGTGTGTGTGTGTGTGTTCATCGCAGGCAGCGTCAAAGAGATTCTGAGGTTTGACCATAGAAGACAGTAGTCCATTTCCCAGTATTAATATATGAATTAACGAACTGAATTAACGACCGTGGCTTTCCTCTTCCCAACCTGACAGACGGATGACGACTGGGAAATGAATAATCAAGGGACCGTGATTTTTCATCTCATTCTCTACATAGTAATAAACCAGTGGTGGTCATAAATGAGGCGAAACTCATTCCAAAACTCATATTTGTAGAGCTCTACTGACGTGCCTTATTGGCTTTTCAGTGTTTCTTAATTAGACAGGGGATTTTTTTTAAGTACCATGAATCTGACCACGGGGACGTTGCCGTGGTGATTAATGAAGGCAGCTGCGTGATTGCTTTGTGATTGGCTGGCAGGTTCCTGCCGGGTGAATGTGTCCTATAGGGGCGAGCAGGAGGAAAACACCCACTGTGATGGGGGGGGGGGGGGCACAGATGGTGCTTCATATGGGGGGATAGAGATAGAGATGGCCCACCTCCTCCATAAAGGCTACAGCCAAAACCCCCAGACCCACCTCCCCCTCTCCCTCCTCAACCGCAGGAGGGTCCCCAGTGATGGGGCCTGTGCCACCCCCCCCCCCAACCCAGCTGAGGCCCCCCCATCCAGGGCCAAGCCCAAGGGGGATCGGCCCGGATCAGCTCCTTAATGGAAAATGTCTTCAACCTGTGACCTTGTGTGTTTACTCGAGTTCATTGTGATCTCCTTTGTGTGTGTGTGTGTGTGTGTGTGTGTGTGTCTCTCTCTTTGTACCCGGTTGTAAAACACACACACACACACACACACACACACACACACACACACACACACACACACACACACACACACACACACACACACACACACACACACACACACACACACAGGGTCCAAAATTTACTTTTTTTTAATTGTGTCTTTTTACCTGACAGAGTGGAAAAATCTACCGGTTAAGCAATTGTTTTAATATGTAAACCTGCATGTAGAGATACTCTCTCTCTATATCTCTCTGTCTCTGCCTCTCTGTGTCTGTCTCTCTCTCTCTCTGTCTGTCTCTCTCCGTCTCTTTCTGCCTCTCTCTGTGCGTCTCCCTCTGCCTCTCTCTCCGTCTCTCTGTCTGATGTCTCATACTAGGAGGATATTTATGGGATTCTACTGAAGCAAGTCACAGTATGGGGAACTGAATACTTCCTTGCGCTGTGTTGTTATTCCTCAAAACACATTGGAAATTGAAACTAAATGCTGCCGCACGCACGCACGCACGCACGCACGCACGCACGCACACACACACACACACACACACACACACACACACACACACACACACACACACACACACACACACACACACACACACACACACACACACACACACACACACGCACACGTTATAAATATCGGTTGAGTCAAACAGATATTTTACAGCCTGTTAATTGCAGCAATACAAGTAATATTGCCCTGTGGGCAGGCTTTTGACATGTTAAACTGTGGCCAACATGATAATAACACAACAGAGCCACGTGCTGGCAGGTAACACACAGCGTCACAGCGACACAGCGCTGGCGCTCTGGCCAACGCTAGTAGGCCAATTAGTCTACTACCGTTGGCTGTAGCGGTAGAGTTAAAGAAAAAATGAGGTGTGTGTGCCTTCACTATGTAAAACTGGGGTATTGGAGTGAAGCCATATGATTTAGTTAGTGTGGCACCGCAGAAGCACGAGGTGTGTCAGATGTCAATGTGCTAAACTAGGAAACGCTGACAATTTTCACCAGCTTTTTTTAGCTTTCAAAACTTAAATCAAAATATTTACCAAGATATTTCATGTAAACAGTGGTGTGTTGGCGTTTGGCGTTATTTTACACCCCTATGGAATGTCTGGTTATTTAAAACCGCCTTCTGTATCCAGGCAGAACATGCTATAGAGAACCAGTCTGTCCTGCTGCCCTTCCTGCTGGCGCTGACCCCTCAGACTGGGGATAGTCCTCCCAGGAGGAGGGCTGTTTCCTGGGCAGAGGAGAGGCGGTGGGGTGCGTGGGTGTGGAGGACGATTATCTCCCTTGTTGGCGGGAGCCGAGACGCTTGTGTGTGTGTGTGTGTGTGTGTGTGTGTGTGTGTGTGTGTGTGTGTGTGTGTGTGTGTGTGTGTGTGTGTGTGTGTGTGTGTGTGTGTGTGTGTGTGTGTGTGTGTGTGTGTGTGTGTGTGTGTGAGAGAACGAGAGAGAACGAGACTGTGTGTGCGTGCGTGCTTGAGAGAGACTGTATGTGTGTGGATGTGTGCGTGTCCTCTACATAATGGGCTGTAAAGTAGAGGATGACAGCCTCTAATATGATTTCTCTACAAGTGGATTAACTGTCACCACCGAGGGTTCGCTCCTTTAGGGACCTGATTTAGAGAACATAAAAACATAGTGTGTGTTTATAAGAGAGAGAGAGAGTGTGTGTGTGTGTGTGTGTGTGTGTGTGTGTGTGTGTGTGTGTGTGTGTGTGTGTGTGTGTGTGTGTGTGTGTGTGTGTGTGTGTGTGTGTGTGTGTGTGAGCGAGTGTCCAGTATACATATAAATGCTTAAGTGCATGGATTGTCATTGAGATGTCTCGGTTTGTGTAGCCTTACTACAAGGTTATCTATAGTCCCTGGCCTCTAAACTACAGAGATGTCAGTTGGTATGTATATAGGTCAATCTCCCTGGTTATTCATTCATTCTGCATATATTATATACACATAACATATTTTACATAGTGTATCGTAACACAAATATGTAATGTTTGGCGCTACATTCATTTTTGTTAATGTATCAAGTGTTTATTACGTTATTTAAACACTTGGGATGCTTTAAATAACAACAGACACCGGTCCCCCAGATCTTTTTTTTTAATAATCCCTCTATTTTTGTTATTATAATTAATGCATAATAATACAAATATTTACATATATTTATTTATCTATTTTAATATTTATATAGATCTATTTTAAAGATTTATATTTATTTAAAATGAAGTATTATAAACTGGAGAGCTGTGGCCTATAAGAGAAGTTTGCAAAATAATCCCATCATTTCTTTACTGTGTTTCTTTGCGTCTGTGTTTCTGTGTCTCTATGTGTCTTGATGTGTTGCTCTGTGTCTCTATGTGTGTCTATGTGTTGCTATCTGTGTGTGGTGTTGTGATGGAGTCTCTCCCTTGGATGCACAGCGATCTAGGCCACTTGTCAGTATGCCTGAGCAATTCATCTGCAACATTCACTATCTCTCTCCATATCTCTCCCTCAGTCTCGCACTCCCTTTACTCCTCGTTACCACGCCGCCTCTGAATATTTCATCTGACACAGAAGGCGCTTTGTAAAATAGCATAGTTCATCTGGGAACTCATTGAATCTCTGACTGAAGAATCAGCAAATCTTGAATCCGATCCACCGATGTATGACTTTTGTGCGTGTAGGAGATATATTTCACATGGCTTCCTCACACAATTGAACCATCCTTCCCTGGTTTTGTCTGCGGTGGTTTTGCGTGACATGGCCCGCCGCCGAGAGACTGAACGCGCCGTCGGCATTACGCCACTGCCACTCGTTTCGGATCGATAGCCGAGGAAAAGAGCTGAGGTCATGCGTTGGCAAAGGCGTGTAATGTTAAACACGTGATGGGGCTGAATGGTCACAGAGGCACCGCACCCCCCCCCCCCTGTCAATTAGTCCCTCGGATCGATCAGACAGGACTATCTGCACCCACCACTGATCAAGCTCCTTGTGTGGCCTCCATACCATCCGACCTGCAGTGTACTGTTGGATAAATATTGCAGTCGGTATGCCGGAGCACGTCGGATGCACAACTCAGACATGCCACACAGTTGTCTGGGTATTGGCTGAACATTTTTCATGAGGATGACGGTGTCTAGCTGGGTATAAAAATCGAATATTTTATACTTTAATTGGAGTTCAGAAATAAAAAAACCCCAAAGATCTTCTTTTGTCCAAAAGGCACGATGGAAACAAGCTAAACAACTAAGCGCAGAGTAATGAGTGCATCATCATCATCATCATCATCATCATCATCATCATCATCATCATCATCATCATCATCATCAACATCATCAACAACAACAACAACAACAACAACAACAACCACTGAACTACACCTTCACACATTTCTTCCATGAATCCTTGTGCTTCGCTGTATCCGAGATTCAGCAGCTCTGTATGGAAACGCACATGGTTAAATAATATGAATAGGAATATTAAATTATTGCCCAGCCCTATTATATAGTTGGGGGTTGGGGTGTTCGACTCTCAGCTGAAAGGTTATGGGTTCGATCCCCAATGTCCGTAGTCTACCTGCATGCGTCCTTGGGAAAGATGAGTGTGTGTTTTTAACACCCGACCCATAATGAATGCACCTTAAGGCCATCGGGATGCTGAAGTGATGTTCTGTCGCTTTCATTTCTATTTCTATTGCTTTGTATTTATTTAATTTGATTTATTTAGTTTCGTCACTTGCAAGGAAGAATTTCAATGCATTGTGTATACTGTGTATACCAGTGCACAAATCTAATCTATCGGGCTGCAGCGATGAGTTGGTGAATCGTTTAGTCGATGGACAGAAAATTAATCACATCTAATTTTGATAAGCCATGAACCATTTCATCCTTTCTGATCGTCATTCATTCAAGTACAAATACCAAACATTTGCTGCTTGACGCTTCAGAAATGTAATTATTTGGTTCATTGATTATTATGAAATTAATACTTTAGTTTTTCTTGGCCGCTTTTCAGATGAAGCAAGCAATTTTAAGACATCACTTTGGACTAGCATTTCCTATTATTTATCATTTTCTTTATTTGACATTTTCTAGACTAAATGATTAATTGACTAATCGGATTGTTGGATGAATGGACTATGAAAATAATAGGTAGTGGCAGCCCTACTAATCCATTCGTTGCCGGTTCTCCCTCTTGCAGACCTGTCCAAGAACCGCCTGACGGAGGTCCCGGCGGAGGTGTGTCTGTTCGCGCCGCTGGAGTCGCTCCACCTTTACCACAACTGCATCAAGTGTGTCCCTGAAGCCATCGTAAACCTGCAGATGCTCACATACCTGGACATCAGGTGAGTTACACACACGCACACACATGCATAAAGACACACACGCACGCATGCACGCAGACACGCACAAACACACATGCACACAGACACACATGGACACATGCATGCAGGCACACATGCATAAAGACACACACCTCTCTCTCTCTCTCTGTGTTTGCGTTTAATGTTTTCAAATTAAACGCATACAAGAGGTACACTACATCAACAGTAGCATGTAACCTTCCCTTAAACCCTCCCATTATAGCAATGATGCTGCTGAAATAAAAGTCAGAAAGACTGACTGATATGTGATGTGCGTTGTTTTGGGAAATATGTCCTCATGATATACAGCCTCTAGATGATTTACCTTTTTCCGATGGTCTATTGTTAAAAATCGCAATAAATCGCAAAATATCAAATTGCAATACTCGAATTGGCACCCAAGTATCGTGATAGTATCCTATCAGGAGATAAGCATAGTGTCCCAGCCCTAACATCTTGTGTGTTTCTCCCGCCAGTCGGAACCTGCTGTCGGTGCTGCCCAAGTACCTGTTTGGCCTGCCGCTGAAGGTGCTGCTGGTGAGCAACAACAAGCTGGTCTCCCTCCCCGACCACATCGGCAACGCCAAGGGACTGATGGAGCTGGTAAGAGCTGGTGGGGTGTGTGTGTGTGTGTGTGTGTGTGTGTGTGTGTGTGTGTGGGGGGGGGGGATCAAAGTTGTGTGAGTGCTGGTCAAAAGTGTATGTGTTTGTGTGTGTTTTCTGTGTGTGTGTGTGTGTGTGTTGGTCAGAGGTATGTAGGTGCATGTCCGAGGATTTGTGTATGTAATGACGGTATTGGGATATTTGTGTGTGTGTGTGGATGTCCTGAACTCCAGGACATCAGTTGTAATGAGATCCAGGTGTTACCTGCCCAGGTGGGCCAGCTCCACGCACTACGGGAGCTCAACATCAGGAAGAACTGTCTACACATGCTGCCAGAGGGTACACACACACACTCACTCACTCACTCACTCACTCACACAGTACAATACAGTGTGCCATATTGAGTTAGATTCATTGGATTGCATTATAACATGTTGTTATGTCTCTCTGTATCAGAGTTGGATTGCATTATATCATGTTGTTATGTCTCTCTGTATCAGAGTTGGATTGCATTATATCATGTTGTTATGTCTCTCTGTATCAGAGTTGTGTGACCTGCCTCTGATCCGACTGGACTTCTCATGTAACAAGATCACAGAGATCCCGACGGCCTATCGAAAGCTCCGGCAGCTACAGCACATCGTCCTGGACAACAACCCCATGCAGTCCCCACCTGCACAGGTGTGTGTGTGTGTGTGTGTGTGTGTGTGTGTGTGTGTCCGTGCATGCATTAATTTGTGTGTATGTGTGCAGTGTGTGATGTGTCTGTGTGTGTTCGTTCACATGTGAGGTGTGTACATGCACTGTATGTGTTTCTGTTGAATATATCTGTAATGTAATTTATGTATGTGCTTGTGTGTGTGCGTGTGTCTGCACATGTCCATGTGTACCCTTTCAAAAATGTGTGTCTCAATTTCATCTCCTGTCGTCATGCCCTGCACTGTTGAGTTTTGGAGCAGTGGCGTCATCTAGTGGACAATTATGGTATTTTCTGTACATCATTGGGATAAGAAGAAGGCAAACTGTTCACTGTGTGTTCTTCAGATCTGCCTGAAGGGCAAAGTGCACATCTTCAAATACCTGAACATCCAGGCGTGTCGCACAGATAAGAAGCCAGATTCCCTTGAGCTGCCATCTTTAGGCAAACGCTGCCTCCCTCAGGCGCTAACAGACAGGTAACATTTACACTAGGGCTGGGCAATAATTCAATATTATCATATATTGTCTTTGAATGGTATTGTATCATCATGAAATAAAGATATCCGCTCATAGTGATACCCAGTTTTATAGTATAAATGAATTACGATGAGAAGAAGACTTACTGCATATGAGCTTACTGTACATAAAGTAGCTTACTTTACATTACAACTTGCTTCCTGTCCATTCACCATCATATTCAGCTTTAGCCTATTTGTTTTATTTGTTTGAATTTCCAGCATGGAGGATTTCTACCCCAGTAAGAACCACGGGCCTGACTCTGGCATTGGTAGTGACAATGGGGAGAAGAGGCTTTCTACAACGGAGGTGAGCGGCTAAACACGCTAACACAAATGAGTTTATATGGCAATATCATCATAAAACCATGTAGCCTACCAAGGCTATGCAACATGTGTGATACAACCTTTCAAACAGGACGCCTAACCTTGGTCAGCTCTGTGTTTAGATTATGATCGATATATTGACCCACACTTTTTCTGTAAAATAACATTTCTCCACACCTGTGTCTGTTGGGAAACATTTGACTTGAAACCACACTGGAGTTATTGCCAGGTTTCCAGCAACTAAATGCACACGTTAAAAAAACGTTGTGTGATTCAGGGTCTAGTGTCGGTTGCTTGAGTGGTACTCAGCTCGGCATGAATTTTCACGAGCCAATCAGCATCTTGTAGGTGTGACTGAAAACTCTTCCACCTCCTCATTCTATCTTCTCTCCTCCTCCTTCTCCTCTTCCTCCTCCTCTATCCTGTCCTCTTCCACCCCCCCCCCCCTCCTCCTCCATCTTCTCCTCCTCCTCTTGCTCCTCCTCCTCCTCTTCCTGCAGCCCTCGGACGACGACACAATGAGTCTCCATTCTCAGGTTTCAGAGACGGCCCGGGCTGATGCCCTCCTGCTGCTCTCCAAGATGGACTCCTGCAAAGGTTACCCAAAAACTAACAAAATAACTACCATCACCATCACCGCTAGCCTGGCAAGCCAGACCCACATCAGAAAGATGTAAGGTCTGGATCAGCTCCATTGGCAGTGTGGGCGGGATAAACGGTTGTCTTTCAAGTTCCCTCTGCACGCAATAGCAATCAGAGCGACGAAGAAGGTGACGTAGTCAGAGCGACGGCTCTGACTATGTAATTAATCAAAACTCAGAATAAATATTATTTTCGAGGAAAGACTTCAGTGCCGTTCTTTGTTCTTTTCTCAAAGAAAATATTAACTTCAAGTCTTGAAGAGTCGCGGCCTAAGCCGAGTCGAAAGACAACCGTTCGCCAGCAGCAGCCAAATAAATTTGCTGCCGCTAGGGGGTGTCTAGAATTCTAGGCTACATCACCGCCATAAACACCATCAAAACAAAAAAAATCACTACCATCTCCATCATCATAACCACCATTACTATCACCACCATACATACCAAACTAACAAAATCACCACCATCACAAACTAACAAAATAACTATCATGTCACCTCCTTCACCATAACACCCATCAAGTCAACCATCTCATCACCACCAACACCACCATTACCACTAGCACCACCACCACCATCATGACTGCATCCAACCGCACCACCACCATGACTACATCCACCACCACCATCACGACTACACCCAACAGCACCACCACCACCACCATCACGACTACACCCAACAGCACCACCACCACCACCACCATCATGACTACATCCAGCTTTTATGGAGGATTTGAAGTCCTATTTTCTCCGGGGCGTTTCTCTGTTATGTGCCGGATGTTTTGTGACATGGCATTCCTTTGTCAGATCAGGACCTCTATGACTTCATCGAGCCCCACCAGGACGAGGAACCGGCACTGTCAGAGGGAGATGGTCAGCACATGTCCTGCATCAAGGTGGGTGGTCCAAGATGTCAGGATACTTTCGTCATAGCAGCTGTGTCAATAAATGATTGTATACTTCCAATACAATTCCAGGTTGACGCCTTTGAAAATGAACCTAGTTAGACAAGCGGTATCATGTCGAAGTTGAAGAAGAATGTTGTTCTTAATCACATGATCAAATGCATCCAATCAGGTAGGTTCTTTCTTGCAGGAGCTGGAGAAGGTCCTCAACATGTCACAGCAGAGCAGAGACAAGGACAGTTGGAAGGAGGAGTCGGGGTCAGTACACACACAAGTGTACCGTTTTGCCAAGTGGTGATTTTAGGACTCATTGTGTGTACCCTTGTCTGAATGTAAGGGGTATGTGGACAGTGGTAGGGGTGGCGGGACGGCCCGGGAGGGGTGCCGGAAAATTTCCATTTTTTTTGAAAACCCAATGGTGGACAGCTAAGCCTCTGAACCAGAGGCACATTTCAAAAAAACATTTTTTTTCAATTAAAGTAATTGTTTTTGTAAGTTGTTTTATAAGCTATTGTGCCTTTTTAACCTAGCGACATTCATATTGTCCCTAGGTTGGGTCCCGGCCCAAAAACGTGGTGAGGCACTGATCTAGTGAGCAGTTTAGTGACAGAGATGTCTGTGACCCTTCTCAGATCAGATAAGGAGCCGCTGGCGGAGGAAGACGAGGATGAGCTCAAGGAGGTGCTGGACCTGAGGAAGATCGCTGTCCAGCTCCTCCAGCAGGAGCAGCAGAACAGGTGTGTGTGTGTGTGTGTGTGTGTGTGTGTGTGTGTGTGTGTGTGTGTGTGTGTGTGTGTGTGTGTGTGTGTGTGTGTGTGTGTGTGTGTGTGTGTGGGCGAGCGAGCTAACACTGGCGCTCACTCGCTCTCTCTCACGCTCTCGCTCAATCACTCTCTCGCTGTTTATTCTGTCACATGAGGAACAGCTAAACACACTTACACACTGAAACACAATAACATGTCACGCAAGCATAAGCAGTTAAGCTTCATGCTCGCTTTCACCCTCCGCTACACTTCCAATGTCAGCACAACTCTGCCAACCTTTGCTTTGCATTAATCACTGTCTCTTTCTCTCTCCCTCACACTTTCCATCTCTAACTCTGTCTCCCTTTCTCTCGCTGTCTTTCTCTCTGCCTCTTTCTCTCTCTGCCATCCACTCTCTGCACTACCTGCTTGGTCATGTGGTTGGTTCCCGCTAGGCGTCGCTCTCTCATCTGTCGGGCGGAGAGTCTGATCCACCGGCGGAGGGTGACGGGCCGGGCGCACAGGTAGAGCCAGCAGCCCGTTGCCACGGTTACGGATGCGCTGCCATTAGGGGTTTCATGACTACTGGTTTTTACTAGTTGTCAAGTTTTTCATAATAGTAGTCGACTAGTCAATGTGACGTCAGAAAGACACCCATAAAAATGGAAACCGTAATTAGGTGAGCACAAGGTTACAGCCAGCCTTGGAGGTGTTTTAATGTTCAAAATGTAAAATATGTCATAGATAGTCATCAAGAATTTGCCCAAATTTCTCTCATATCTAGGTAATGGGTTTGGTCTTTTATTTTTACCATACATTTTCAAACATCATCATATATAGGTTATGTTCTTCTAGACGTGGTGTTGGTGTTGTAAAATGTATATAATCTATTCTATACAAAGTAATGATAGTGTTGATGTTGCATGGTAAACACTATACACAGTGCTGTGTATGATATTTTCTTTTACATAGGTTTGCGTCCGAAATTGCATACTGCGAGTATGTAGTATGTACAGTAGTATGTATCAGCCTGGTATTATCACGTCACTTCCTGCGAGCCTCCTTGCCGGTTGCCTAGCAAAGTGAAACCTTATTTTTACATTTAAATTGAAGCGTTATTGACGTTACGCCAGAGCTGCCTTGGTTGCTGTCCACCATTTTGTTGTCGTCGCTACTGCATTGCACTGTGGGATATTTATGCCGCCGTAGTGTCCAGTGCTTGCATAATGTAATATTTCCCCGGAAATAGCATGCACTTCACGTACTATTGGTTTCATACTAAGGTTTCAGACATACTAAAAAAATCTCACATACTGTTTTAGCATACTAAATAGCATGTTAGTATGGAATTTCGGACACAGCCATAGTGTTGGAGTTATATGGTGTATATGACATGTGGTCAATCTCTTCTTCTGCAGGTTTTTAAGTCACTCTGGGAGCTCCAGCAGTAAGCAGAGGCCTCCGCCACAGGCTATGCGCAGGTATGACGTTAACAGCCAATTCTCCATCCCGCCAACGCCCATTGGGGGGGGGGGGGTGACAAGCAGTCAAGAAAAAAAGGACATTTTGTACTAGATGTCATACATTCAACCGATGAATCATTGCCGCCCTACAATTCACTCCCTACTTTGGAAAGCTTGTAGTGTTCAGCCAGTGTACCGTGCCAGTGTCCCGTGTAGAGACATGTCGGCTGACGGGGTTAACAGGGCTGCTGTAGAGACATGCTGCTGGCAGGTGAAATAAACTACAAGGTGTTGACAGAGCCAGTAACCTAATCCCCTGATCTTATCAAATGTTTTATTTTGACGCTGACAACTCGGCTACATGCAAACAGCTTCTCCTGTCTCCCCTTTCAGTGCTTCTCTAGATGAAGGAACCAGCAGCGCTTCAGAGCTAAGCGGACAGGTACCCACTACCTTAGAGAGCAGCCTCCACCTGCCTCCCTTCCCTCCTTTCTCCCCGTGCATCCTGATTACACCCGACAGCTCAGAACGACGAGCCGTCTTATATTCGTCAAAACATATATTAATTCATTTCTTAAGAGACGACTGTGGAGTGTATGTGGAGTGCGTGTTGTTGATAGCTGGTCTACAGCCTCACCTGACCGGAGTCATACTGATGAGACTCTGGGTCTGGGTGGGGCTGCACATCTGTGGTGCAGAGCAATAATGGCACCCAGGATAAAAAAGCTATCAACACACACACACTCTCGAGGGAGAGATACTGTCAATACCATCTTCAATAAATGCAACATCTACCTGTGTCCTGTGTCGGAGGGCCCCAGCAAAAGGTGGCATGTGGCAGGGGTAAACTGCCACAATGACCAACAACAAACATTTTTTTTACTTCTTTAAAATGTAATTCTTTCAAAACTTTCTTTCAAGTTTGACAAATACACTTGGTTAACAGCTCAATACACTACACCAGAAACCGTTTGTGTTTTAACCGAATAGCAAATATAAAAATCAAGACACAAGTCCAAACGGATAGTTCTGATCCTTGATTCTGATTGGCTTGAATACTCTATAAACACACACCTGTCACCCATAACAATTCATTTTTAGTATTCATATGCCTGTATGCTAAAGCCTGTATGCTAGCCTGTGTTGCTTGGCAACCATTTTGCTGTCTTGAGGAACTATATTGCTTGGCGGGCAAATTATTTGTTTTCAAAAAAATGATCGCGTTTTATGTTGCTGTGTGTTTATTTTGGGAATCTTAAGAAGTAGTCTATAGTAACTGTTTTATTAACCGTTTAAAAAAAGCAAGAAGCCACTTGAGGCCATGATTTACAGTGATTTTAAAACAGCTAGGAGGCATTGTTAGGCATGATGCAATCACTGTAAACCACGGCCTCGTGTGGCTTACTGCTTAAGTCCTCCTCCACAGCCCTCGTCTTCCTGCTCCTTCGATGGCAGTCTAAAGTCGGAGCCGTCTGACACAAAATGGCCGGAGATCCCACCGCTGCTCAACCAGAATGAGGAGCGCCGGAAGAACAAATACCTGAGGAAGGACTACCTTAAGGTAACCGCGGCAACGGCCCAGGCCCGGAGGGGTGGATGGAGGGACAGAGGGATAGCTGGATAGAGAGCTAGATGGATGGACAAAAGATGAGAGGAACTGAAAAAATATGAAACACAGAAATGGTGCATCAATAGGGAACATGTTCCATATACCCTTTTTCCCCCAAAATGTTTTCTCACGTTCGATGTCACAAACACTCCAGACAACAGGATTAGTAAACAGTAGAAAGCAGCCATGGATAATCCCGTGGACCTCGGTGCGCGAATTGTGAGAGGGTCTCTTGGAAATGCAAGAGACCCGACAAAACCCTTTGGCTTTCTCTGACGAGTATCTATATGAAAGATGGAGATTCTCAGCGGAGGGAATGGCTTATCTTTGTCAGCTTCTTGAGCCATATGTTGCAAGTGCGACGCGTCAAAGTCCTGCACTTACAGTCCCGCAGACTGTATTGGCTTGTGTTTTTTGCTACATGTACTTGTGTTCTGATTATTGATAAGCCTATTAACTTACACATTCACACAGTCTGCAATTTTTTGCCACCTTTCCTTCCTGTCTTTGGCAGCAGCAACTGTGTTGCTTTTAGCCTGGATTCTTCGTATTTGGTTAATATTTTTATTATATCACTGATGCAGCAGCATGGTTTACCTTTCACCAGTCGTTTAGACGGCCATACCTATGTTGGGATTCAAACTGGGCACCTCCGGCATGTCGTGATGTGGGGTTAACCCCAAGCACCACAGAGCATCCTTGATCAGACCTATCGAATTTACACACTCAAACTGTTGAATTGTCGAGGCTCTACGCAACGTAAACATTTCTTAAGAAAAATATTATTTCCAATTTGGGGACATGTTTCCGAAATCATTTTAGGTGAGAAATTGCAGTTGCTGAATCTGTCTTCAGATCGACAACGGTTAGTTTAAACAGAGTTTCCAGAGGCGGCGAGTATCGCCAGACACTCCGGATTTGTATTAAGTAGAAGAGTATTCAAATGTCTGCAAATGAGGAGCACGGCAACGCGATGCCCAATCTCTCGAAACTCAACCCCATGCTACCAAAATGCATTGCAGGGCTGCTCACATACACAATGAATGGGAGGCGTGGAAATGACGGATCCTGGGGACACGTACCTTAAGAGTTTGCAAGCGTTTATTAACTGCCGTTCATTCTGAATCTAGCGAGCACTAATGACGGATTCACGGCCGCATACTATGTTTTGGGGTTTGCCCAGTTATTGATCCCAGACAAAACATGTGAGTCTCACAGCCAAAGTACAGACCGTGTGTGTGTGTGTGTGTGTGTGTGTGTGTGTGTGTGTGTATGGGGGGTGAGAAGGGTCACGGTGTGCTAGACACACGTACGTACGTTCGTGTGACTATTTAGTAGAAATCAGCCATGCAGACCGCACGTTCATACGGTTTTATCTATCACGAATGTACATACGTGCTGCTAGTACACCGTGACCCTTCTCACCCCTCATAGTGTGTGTGTGTGTGTGTGCATGTGCACATGAGCGTGTGTGTGTGAGACACTGATTTCCTGTTTGATCTCTCCTCGCAGTACGTGTGTCAGAGCACACGCAAGTCCTCCTCCGGTGGCAGTGACGAATGTGAGGTGAGCAAATTATCTCTCTGTACAGTCAAACATTCTTCTATGACCCCCCCACGTCCCCTCCCCTACACTTCCAAAAAAACGCCCAAACTTTGCTTCCCACTAATCAGTGTCTCTGTCTCTTTCACGCACACTTTCTGTCTCTCTCTATCTCTCTATCTCTCTATCTCTCTATCTCTCTCTCTGGTGTTCTGACAGGATGGCTTGAGACATGCAGATTTCAGCACGGCGCTCACAGTGTTTGGGCTGAAGCCTCGTTCAGGTAGGTTCCTCCAGAGTAAACATGTCTTCGGTAGGTTCATCCAGGGTAAACCCATCTGCGGTAGGTTCCTCCAGAGTTGGGCTGCTGTGGGACAGGGTCTGGTCATAAAGACTCTGGTATAACACAAAACACAATTGCGGCGAACGTGCTGGAAGTAAGTTCATCTAAGACACTGCAATACCACAATGTGTGTGTGTGTGTGTGTGTGTGTGTGTGTGTGTGTGTGTGTGTGTTTTTGGCATGATAAGAACATATTCAAATTTGAGTTCAACAATTTCAGAATGTCCTCTACACTCAAAAAATGTGTTTTTCTTATGTGTATGTCCCCTAAAATGTCTGACCTCAACTATACTGGCTTGTATCTGTGCAGAGTTTGTCACTAGAGAGGGGTTTTCACATTCCTCTACTGAAGGGGAGATGTCTGTGCACTTGAAATTGAAACATATCCCAGACAAGCTTGACTTGGTACATCACTAATACAAAAGCCAAACGCTGTTGAAAATTCAGGCAAAGAAACCTGAGATCTCCAGCGCGGGCATTTAGAGCGCCAGAGCAGTCTGTCGGTACAGTGAGAGCGAGAGGCAGCGTTAGGGTTACACTAACTCGCTCTCGCTCTTTGATTAGTATTTAATTGCGAAATAAGTCAGAACAGTGTAACGTGGCGGCCGATTTTGGTGCACCACAACACCAAACACTGCAGTGATGCTTACAGAACTCGTAGCAAGCGCCTCGGTGCTCATCACTGTCATGACAGAAATGTGGCAACAAATCAGTTGACAGACGACCAAGAGTTTTCTTCATTCATTTCCTTCTAGCCTGTGGCTGTACTTCCGTGGAAATCCTTTCTTTTCCTTAGAGTCATTAGGAACAATAACAACCTTTCTCTCCAAAAAAATGTTTTGGCTCCACTTAGAACCTGTTCACGATGTTCGACTTTTAAAGAGCGGGTTTCTAACCGGTAAAGTTTAGGACTGTGTTCTACTTTTAAATATGTCAAATGCGAATGTGTTGAGACAGATAATGTAGATAATGTGTTTATTATATTATATGAATATTATATCATATGATTACATCCCATGCTTAGACATGCATTCGTTCGTTCATTCTGACAACTACAACTATTTCATTTTCAATGACATTAAACACTACAATCTGATTGGTTCATCAACTAGAGCCATCCTGTGATTTGCCTGAGAAGACTGACAGCTAAAGTATACATTTGTGAAAATATATGTTTAAACCAGAGCTGCCAACAAATGTTATTAGACTTTGTATAATACAAATGTTATTAGACTTTGTATAATTATTTAATATCATACATAAAAAATGGTGTATGATGTACACCATTTGTTATCGAACGGTGCCATGGAGTTCGGCCCACCGTCTAATGCGCTCCAGCCCCATTTGAGATTTTTTTTTTTCTTTTACTTTTTCTGTAGGAAAACAAAATAATCTGAGGTTTTTTTTTTTTTTCAAACGTGCCTGGAAGGGGTCTTTAAATTATATTCATCGAATACTAACTACTTTGGGACACAATGACTCTCCTCTTTATACCGCCAAGTTCTGTGGAACTGAGGCTTTGAATATCTTCTACATGACATCAGAGATGGAGAACGATAGGCTGTTGTTCTACCAGTTGTTTGCTGATACACATGTTCATGTTCTGTCCAAGTCCTGAGGATCCATGTCCCTGCTCCTCAATGAGCAGTATAGATACTACAGTTGAGGTCAAAATTATTAGCCCCCCTCATGAAATTGAACAAAACTCTTGATTTCTTCATGGAAATGACCATTAACAACATGTGTTTGTTATTTTGGAAAACAATACACTACAGAGAAAATGTTCACTAAGTTTGTTAAGGATTTTTTATTGATACAATGAGTTGAAACAAAAAAAGGCAAAAATGTGGCGTTCAAAATTATTAGCCCCCTGGCCATTAATAGTCAATAGTGTACCCTTTCTGAGCCACAACTGACAACCTCTTAGAATAGTTATTTACCAGGTTGGCACAGGTCTTCTGAGGGATTTTGGCCCATTCTTCCATTGCAAATTGTACCAGCTGGTCCAAATTGCATGGTTTCCAAGCAGACTTCTGCATATTATCCCTCAAAATAATTTTCTTTTTTCATGATGCCATGCACCCAAACAAGGCTCCCTGTGCCTGAGGCTGCAAAACAGCCCCACAGCATGATGCTCCCACCACCATGTTTAACTGTGGGAACTGTGTTCTTAGGGTTGAGGGCCTCTCCCTTTCTTTGCCAAACATAAGCAACATTCATGTGCCCAAACAGTTCCAGTTTAGTCTCATCAGACCAAAGCACAGACTTCCAAAGCTCTTCTTTACCTTTCAAATGTTCATGGGCAAACCTCTGGTCTGGCTTGGATGTGCCGTTTTTTGAGTAAAGGGGTTCTTCTTGGACGATGGCCCTGAAGCCCACCACGATGGAGAGCCCTCTCAACTGTGCTCCTTGACACATCAACTCCAGAAGAGGCCAGTTCTGCAACAATCATCTTCGCAGTTGTCCGGGGGTTCTTGCTGACATCTCTGACTAGTTTCCTCTCAAGAGATCTTGATATCTTTCTCTTACGACCACGCCCAGGTTGGTTTGTCACAGAGTTTGTGTTATTGTACTTTACAATGATGCAACGTACGGTTGTTCTCGGGACAGTGAAGCGTTTTGAAATAGTACTATAGCCTTGCCCCTTACCGTGGGCCTCCACTATTTTTTTTCTTAGGCTTAGTTCTTTGGTCTTAGGCATGGTGGCTGAAGCAATTCCCCCTCAATGATGTGTTCAAGTGCCCTGTTCCTTGCACTCCTTTTATGCTGATTGAATGTTCAGGTGTTCTTAATTAGCCAATTGACTGCACAGGTGTTGTTTGAAAGCTGATTGGTTAATTAGGTGTGTTTTGAAAGCAGTAACTCACATTTTAATGACATTTCATTCAAAGACAATTTCATCAAGGGGGCTAATATTTTTGACCACCCCATTTTTCACTATAGTTGATGTAAAGCAAGCCTAAAATATTATTTTATATTCCAAAATGTACCAAAAGCTACTAAAAGCACTGGTGAATGTTTGATAATATCAAGTTTTATCAATGCTGCAAATATTGGGAAGTATTTGAGGAAAATGTTCATCATTCCAGGGGGGCTAATCATTTTGACCTCGACTGTATATACTGTATAATGAGCAGTATAGATACTATATAAATACTGTATAATGAGCAGTATAAATACTATAGCAATACTTTATAATAAGCAGTATAAATGCTATATAAATACTATATAATGAGTAGGGTAAACAAAACAAAATGACCAAAATGAAACAAATCAGTTGACACACACCCAAGGGAGTTCGTCAGTAGTCTCCTTCTGGCCTGAGGGTGCGCTTCCCTGGAACTGCATTCTTCTCCACAGTCATTAGGAACAATGACAGCCTTCCTCTCCAGGTTGTGCTGACAAAAAACAGGTTTGGCTCAGGTCCATTTAGGACATGTTTAGGATGTTTGACTTTTAAAGAAAATGTTTCTAACCCGGTAATGTTCAGGACTATGTTCTACTTTTAAAGTCTTTGTAAACCAAAGGGAAATATGTGTTATTAACCACCCAGCCAAATTTGAACGATTAAAAATAAAATATGCATTATTCTCAGCTCTGAGATGCTGGGGGCGTTTGCACACGGCCCCACGGCCATTTGCACACGGGGAGCGGAGGCTCTCTCAACTGTCAAGTAATAACTGTCGAACACGCGATTGAGCGTGACAAGCAGTGAAGCAACTGCGCTCTGGTTGTTAGGGGCGGGGCAATGCTAAGCCCAGCCCATAAAATCTTGAACACGAAAATGGTGAAAAATAGAAAAACGGTCTCCACAATTCAACATTAAGTGGTTATCCAGTTTTTCACGTTTTCAGCAATGACTTTCTAACGTGTGTAATGTGTTTAGAAACAAATCTCAGAATTTGCTTTACACGGTCTTTAAAGAAAGGGCTTCTAAGCGGTAAAGTTGAATCAATCAATCAATCAATCAATCAATCAATCAAACAACTATATTTATCCCAAATAGGGAAATTCAGTTTGCAGTCTCCAGTCAGACAGCACACGAAACAAAACAAAAACAAACAAACAAACAAACAAAACAAAAGCAGGACATAAACCAAACAATTCCCTCTGTCAGTAGCAACGAATCAGTGTGAGGGTAGCAACAATATCCAGTCCCCAATGGACCACAGTGCAATGAATCATACAGGACAAAATGAGGGGAATAATAATAAATACATTTCCCCATTATGGCTGGAATAAATAAATGACTAATTGCTGCTATCAGTAGCATTTAGCAGCTTGATAGCTGAAGGAATACAAGAACTGGCGTATCTATTTGTTTTCCTTGGAGGGGCAAGATACCGCCGTCTGCAAAGCATTAAATGAAACTCCTGGTTAAGGAGTGGTTATGGCTGGTTATGGCCACCTGGCTGGTTATGGCCACATGGTCACCAAAAATGGTGACCATGTGACGAGGCCCCAACGGGGACATTGTGTTCCAGCGTTCACACGGAGCTCGCGGCAGGAGGTGACATCCAACGACCCGTCCTTCACCATGAGGAGGAAGATGGAGCACCTGAGGGAGGAACTGGAGCAGATCAGCTTGCTCCGCCAGGTCAGTAGGACCCCTAATTCATTGCATTTATATAGTGCTTTTCAAGACACCCAAAGCGCTTTCTATAGTGTGTGTGTGTATGTGTGTGTGTGCTTGAGCAGAGCTCCAGACTTCCTCAACAAAAATGTGATCATCGTTATTCTACCGATCTTTATTTACAATGTTGTGCAACATACAGGGTCAATATGTAAAAAATGTGGGTTGAACACAGCAACTGTAGGACCACTTAACAAATAAAAGTATAATAAACAGTTGTATTAATAGACAGTCACAGTCTCAAAGTTGTTAAACAGTATGTTTAAGAACACACGTATACCTACTGTGCCAAGTCAAACTCTAATCAGACAAATTGATCAAACTATCAAAGTCTGTATCTTTGCCATTGTTATCTTAGTTATGTATAAAGGCATCTATCGCAAAGCAAAGCGCTAAATCACATTCTCCGATCTCTGATCCATATAAGGTCATGGATGTTGGCATGTGCATCATGTTTAGCAAACGCAAACTGCATAGTAACAGGCATTTGATAGGCTGTGAAATACCTTTATTCAGACATATGCGTTTTGGGCGACTAAGAGCGCCCAATGCAAATGTACTTAATTTGGGCAACTATGTATTTGCGATGATGACACCCAGTTGCTCATTGTGTTGTTAAATTTAATACAATTATTATAATTTTTTGGCTTAATTTCTAAATCTCTGCGGCCCGGGTGGCCAATGGTCCATGGCCGGGTAATGGTGCGCATCCCGTCTAGACTAGTGCCCTGCACGGGCCTATTATCTGGGCCCGAGCCCGGCCCTGGCCCGAGGGGGTGGAGCGCCAGCCCGGCCCGGTCCGACAGGTTTTCAGAATTCTCAGGCCCGAACCCGTATCAAGCCCGACTTTTTTTTGTTGACCTCCCATTAACAATGTTTTAGCGTGATAGAACGCTATATTCATTGAGTGCGATCGTAAATTTAATCTCTCGCTCTGAAAATGGGATAACGCTCTGCAGTTATCCCATTCTATTTTTCTGTGAATAAACGAACGGTTTCTGACAGATCAAAGTGGACATAAAAGAGCAGGTTAAAATAGGGGCTCATGTTTCGATCAGCAACTTGAGAACTCGTTGATATAGGCGCAGTTATAGACCACAAACCTTAACTGAGCACTTTTAATGGCATAATGGCACTTTTGTCAAGCGTTTGAAGCGTTTTTGGTATTGTTTAAATGATTATTTCGCAGTATTATTTATAACACAGTTCTTTAATTAGCAGGTTTAAAAAAAAAATTAATTCAGTTGAAAAATAAAAGTGCCCGAGCCCGGCCCGTGTCCGATGTAATTATGCGGTCGTCGGCCCGAAGCCCGGCCCTTGGGCTGTCGGGCTGTCGGGCCCCTCGGGCCTAGGGCTCCAGTGCAGGGCTCTAGTCTAGACTATCCTACATGAGAGCACACAGCCAAAAATCTAAAAGAGCAATTGAAAGGGCACCAAGTGGTGGATATAGAAAGTGATCCCAGGCTGTGTGCTTTGCAGAACATCGAGTCCAGACTGAAGGTGTTCCTCCCGGACGATGTGGGCGCCGCTCTGATGGACGGCGTGGTGCTCTGCCACCTAGCCAATCACATTAGCCCGCGCTCCGTCCCCAGCATTCACGTCCCCTCCCCCGCCGTGGTAAGATGATATTTTCCTGAATTTGACCTGGGTTCTCAGTGTCCAGACATGAGATTTAAAAATGATTATATGTGTGTAACATGGTTTGATATGAAAGCAATATAAAAAACAAGAACAAAAAAATACAAATATTTATATATAGGTAGAATACATGTGCAAAATATGGATTTTAATATGAATAACATTACTTATCTCTTGTGGTTGCTACATGGCGTTCTGGTTGTTAACGAGGCGTTCTGGGTGTTAAAGAGGCGTTCTGGCTGTAAACGAGGCGTTCTGTTGTTAACGAGGCGTTCTGGTTGTTAACGAGGCGTTCTGTTGTTAACGAGGCGTTCTGGCTGTAAACGAGGCGTTCTGTTGTTAACGAGGCGTTCTGGTTGTTAACGAGGCGTTCTGGGTGTTAAAGAGGCGTTCTGGTTGTTAACGAGGCGTTCTGGTTGTTAACGAGGCGTTCTGGTTGTTAACGAGGCGTTCTGGTTGTTAACGAGGCGTTCTGGTTGTAAACGAGGCGTTCTGGTTGTAAACGAGGCGTTCTGGTTGTTAACGAGGCGTTCTGGTTGTAAACGAGGCGTTCTGGTTGTTAACAAGGCGTTCTGGTTGTTAACAAGGCGTTCTGGTTGGAAACAAGGCGTTCTGGTTGTTAACAAGGCGTTCTGGGTGTTAACGATGCATTCTGGTTGTCGATGCATTCTGGTTAACGATGCATTCTGGTTAACGATGCATTCTGGTTAACGATGCATTCTGGTTGTTAACGAGGTGTTCTGGTTGTTAACGAGGTGTTCTGGTTGTTAACGAGGTGTTCTGGTTGTTAACGAGGTGTTCTGGTTGTTAACGATGCGTTCTGGGTGTTAACGAGGCATTCTGGTGGTTACCGAGGGGTCTGGATGTTAACGATGCGTTCTGGGTGTTAACGATGCATTCTGGGTGTTAACAAGGCGTTCTGGTTGTTAACGAGGCATTCCGGTTTTTAACGAGGCCTTCTGGGTGTTAAAGAGGCGTTCTGGCTGTAAACGAGGCGTTCTGGATGTTAACGATGCGTTCTGGATGTTAACGATGCATTCTGGGTGTTAACAAGGCGTTCTGGTTGTTAACGAGGCATTCCAGTTTTTAACGAGGCGTTCTGGGTGTTAACAAGGTGTTCTGGTTGTTAACGAGGCATTCTGGGTGTTAACGATGCGTTCTGGTTGTTAAAGAGGCGTTCTGGGTGTTAACGATGCATTCTGGGTGTTAACAAGGTCTTCTGGTTGTTAACGAGGCATTCCGGTTTTTAACGAGGCGTTCTGGGTGTTAAAGAGGCGTTCTGGCTGTAAACGAGGCGTTCTGTTGTTAACAAGGCGTTCTGGTTGGAAACAAGGCGTTCTGGGTGTTAACGATGCATTCTGGGTGTTAACGATGCATTCTGGTTGTTAACGATGCGTTCTGGGTGTTATTGAGGCGTTCTGGTTGTTAACGATGCGTTCTGGTTGTTAACGATGCGTTCTGGTTGTTAACGATGCGTTCTGGGTGTTATTGAGGCGTTCTGGTTGTTAACGATGCGTTCTGGGTGTTAACGATGCGTTCTGGGTGTTATTGAGGCGTTCTGGTTGTTAACGATGCGTTCTGGGTGTTAACGATGCGTTCTGGGTGTTATTGAGGCGTTCTGGTTGTTAACGATGCGTTCTGGGTGTTAACGAGGCGTTCTGGTTGTTAACGATGCGTTCTGGGTGTTATTGAGGCGTTCTGGTTGTTAACGATGCGTTCTGGGTGTTATTGAGGCGTTCTGGTTGTTAACGATGCGTTCTGGGTGTTATTGAGGCGTTCTGGTTGTTAACGATGCGTTCTGGGTGTTAACGAGGCGTTCTGGTTGTTAACGATGCGTTCTGGGTGTTATTGAGGCGTTCTGGTTGTTAACGAGGCGTTCTGGGTGTTAACGATGCGTTCTGGTTGTTAACGAGGCGTTCTGGGTGTTATTGAGGCGTTCTGGGTGTTAACGATGCGTTCTGGGTGTTATTGAGGCGTTCTGGTTGTTAACGAGGCGTTCTGGGTGTTAACGATGCGTTCTGGTTGTTAACGAGGCGTTCTGGGTGTTATTGAGGCGTTCTGGGTGTTAACGATGCGTTCTGGGTGTTATTGAGGCGTTCTGGTTGTTAACGAGGCGTTCTGGGTGTTATTGAGGCGTTCTGGTTGTTAACGAGGCGTTCTGGGTGTTATTGAGGCGTTCTGGTTGTTAACGAGGCGTTCTGGGTGTTATTGAGGCGTTCTGGTTGTTAACGAGGCGTTCTGGGTGTTATTGAGGCGTTCTGGTTGTTAACGATGCGTTCTGGGTGTTAACGAGGTGTTTAGCACTTTTCCATCGTTTTTCTGTGCTGGAAACAGAAAATCTGTCAGGCCAATCACAGCGTGAGGGGCGGAGTCGGAAGCCGGGCTACCATGACGACAGAGTTGCGACGGTTCCGTGTTAGAGAGAAACAATGGCTGCTGCTGCTGGCGAACAGCTGACTTTCGATTCGGCTTTGGCCGCAACTCTTCAAGACTTGAAGTTAACATTTTATTTTACTATTCTTCCACAATCCACCATACGGAACACTTCCCCATGGACTAATTTCCGTCGCTCTGACTACGTCACCTTCTTCGTTGCTCTGATTGGTTGTAACGCTATCCTATTGCGTGCAGAGGGAACTTGAAAGACAACCGTTTATCCCGCCCACACTGCCAATGGAGCAGTGCCAGACCCGACATCTTTCTGATGTGGGTCTGGCTTGCCAGGCTAGCGTTCAGGTTGTTAACGAGGCGTTTTCTTTTTTACCGAGGCATTCCGGTTGTTAATGAGGCTTTCTGTTTTTTAACAAGGCATTCTGGTTGCTAACAAGGTGTTCTGGTTGTTACTGAGGTGTTCTGGTTGCTAACGTGCCATTGTGGTTTGCTGGCGAGGTGTTTGTGTTGCTAACGAGGCGTTCTGGTTTTCAGCCGAAGCTCAGCATGGCCAAGTGTCGCAGGAACGTGGAGAACTTCCTGGATGCGTGTAAGAAGCTGGGCGTTACACAGGTAAGAACAGGAACCACAACAACGTCCACCACAGTCCGTGCTTCTCATTAACATGTATGCAAAATACATGCAAATCCATTCAGGCGATTTCCTCACAAAGCAAATTGTGCAACAAGGAAATAAGATAATCAGATCCCAGTGTTAAGGTTTATTACCTGGGTAGAGAATAGGCCCTTTTCACATGACGTCAGACATTTTCGTTCTGACTCGAAACGTGTTATGTTTACTTCCGAAACATGGAGTTCACCAAGTCGCCTGTACATCTGGTAGAAATTAAGACATAAATTAATTACATTTAATACATTTAAAATGCTTAACGTAAAGCGTAATTATACTTGTTACAGCACAGGCAGGCAGCAATGCATATTTTACCTGTTGCTGCTAGCTAGCCTACTTTCCCAACCATCTAAGGCAGTTAAAGAATGGTAAAAATTAGTGATAATGTTACCAAGAAAAAACGATTGTAAGTACGTAAACATTATTAGTCTTAACTTTAGCTTTTCTTCGGTGTGACGGTAAAACGGAAATACAGATAAAGTGCTTTGCGGAAAGGTGGAAATAAACTCTGACGTCAGTGTGAAAAGGGCCATTGTGCAGTTCTCTAGAAATTAGCTGATAGCCGGTGTGTTATGTGGAACTCTCTCTGGGAAAGGAACAAGGAACCGACTAGGAGATAAGGCATAGCCAGCCTTATCTCCACACTTCGTTTTAGCGCTGTGCCAATTTTCGTGTTTGGCGGGTGACGCGGCCGTGCAGCTGATGTCATTTCCGTTAAGTGCACCACAGAGTATTGCATTTGGAACAGCACTAACATCTGAAGATCTGCGTACCTATTGAGTACGGATAGTGTACTATGTTTAAGTGTACTCATGGAAGTATGGATATCGGAACAGGGCCCTGGTGAGGCTGTAAACCAGCCATTAACAACACACACTCCACACACACCCTCCACAGTACATAAATCTGATATAAACCGACGAGCAATGCCGCAAATGGAAACACGAGACCAAGTGTGCCTTTGAAAAAAATTTGAAAAAGCAATAAAGCTCCATCTGCGTGGAATTAAGTGTTCAAGTTCCAACCTCTCCCTTCATTAGTGTAAAACTAAGAATGCAAGAATGTCAAAAAAAATGGAAATTATTACAAAGAAATAACATGAGTCACACAGAATAATGGGGTTCAGATATATATAGATATGCAACAGTAATAATAAATATGAGATGTATGAAATATGCACACCATGTTTAGATTAGATTCCATTGTGTTGTCATTGCACGCATTTAGCATAACCAGAAGTGCAAAATGGTGCACTTCTGTGTAACGTAATGGCAGCATGTGGTCTGAACATATCTTAACGGCTCCATTTTGTGTGTGTCTGCGTGCGCGTGTGTGTGTGTGTGCGCACGCATGTGCATATGCATGTGTGTGTGCACTCGTGTGCATATGTGTGTGTGTGTGTGTGTGTGTGTGTGTGTGTGTGCATATGTGTATGTGTGTGTGCACACTCGGGTGCATATGTGTGTGTGTGTGTGTGTTACCCAGGACAAGCTGTGCCTGCCCCACCACATCCTGGAGGAACGCGGCCTGGTGAAGGTGGGCGTGGCCGTGCAGGCTCTCCTGGACCTCCCCGAATCAAAGGGCCCCCTGCTGGGTGACGTTTGACCCACCGCACCGAAGGGGGGGGGGGGGGGGGGGTGGGGTAGTGGCTCCAGCCTGCAACAACCCACCGGAAAGGAGGTGGTGTGATGGTGGGGTGGGTCCAGGGAACCTTTAGGAGGCGAGGACCTGGTTCATGGAGAGGACTAGCTGACTGAGTTGGAGGTCCGGAGGGGGAGATGAGACCCTCCGGTCTTCTCGTGTGAAGACAGCTGGGAGCCAACTCCTATTTTTATTACCCTGTCCATAGTTACTACCGTGAGTGAGTGTGTGCGTGTGTGTGTGTGTGAGAATGTGTGACGGACACTAGCATAGGTTGATGTAAAGGCCTCAACCATGTGTGTGTGTGTGTGTGTGCGCGCGTGCATGTGTGTGTGCACGTGTGTGCGCATGTGTGTGTGTTATATCCTCTCGCTGGCGTCTGAGACGTCAGCAGTAGGGTGTTGTACATGTGTGCAATCAGAGCTTTTAATTAGACATTTAATTTATGGCACATTATGAGGCTCAATGGTTTTGGTTTTTAATTTTTTTGTATTTACTTATTGTACACCTTGTGTTTCAAAGGGAGCCAGAATAATGTGGGTGTGTTGCGTATGAACCCTAACAGGGCATTGTTCTGGTTAGCAGTAATGTCCTTAATCTGTAATAATTATGCTCATTACACCAAAATTATGGTTTCCAAACGCCCAATAGGAAAAAATGTCCTTTCTTCTAAGTCATGTGACTGTTTTACGGTCAAACACACCCATCACACACTATCTTGGGAGACATCAATGATACGTGGAATCCTCCTTAAAGAAATCAGGATTTCACCCAAACAGAGGATGCGTGATGGTTTGTTTCCACCACAAGATGTGGACCAATGAAGCGGGCCAAAACATTCCCTCCTCGAATTCTCAATAACATGAAGCAAATCCCAGGAACTCAAAGTGTTTCCCAGGCTTGTTTGTTTGTTTTTTTCATCAATCTATATTGCAATGGCCCATGAGCTGTTTAAAATGGAAGAAGCTGAGACTTTTTAAAATTTCTGGTTTCCACAATCAACACGTAGAATATTCATCAACAACGTTCAACACATTGTAATATCTTGCGTCGTAGTTTTTTGGGTCCAACAACGCACACCCTGTGGAACCTGCTCATGTACCCCACACGGTATGCGTCCCTCTATTTGGTTATCACTGTGTTTTCTATTGCGTGTGTTGATATAAGACGACACAAGGGCAGCGATGGATGGAAACAGCTCCCCAGTCAAAGCTGTGTGTCAGGACTGCTCTGCTGTTCCTGGCTGACTGTATTTTGTTCTTTTACAGAATACTGTGTCAGGGAAATTAATTTATTCATGTTTTTTTTTAATTTATTTATTGTGATTTATTGGCATATTTAGTCTTTTTTCTGGAGCTTTATTCCCCAAAGCAAAAAGGGAATTTGGACATGTGTCACCAAGAGGAGGGCGCCTTACTAAGCAATGCCAAGGACATTGGGGATTGAACCCAGAACCTTAGACTGGGAGCAGAACTCTGTAGCATCGGCACTAATCTGTTTCCACTTTGCATCTTTGAAATGCAATCCCTTTTACTTAAAACACCTGTGGTCATAGCTCTTAGCTTAGCAGCTCTCAGCTGTTTTCTGTATAATTTGTACATGTTTTTTTTTTTCTTCAAAAAAATGACTTGCAATGAATGCAGTCCAATCGACTGAGGAGTCCAGGCAATTATTTTGGTCGGCTGAGGTGATTTACTGGCATCTATGACCCAAAGAAGAATGCTTATTTAGTATTCTTCTTAGCATGTAGTTGTTCGTGCTATACTGAATGTCAGCATGGCTGTGATTCGGTCGTAGGTACGAGGCCGCAGGCCGAGTGCCCAAGATAATCGCAGAACACAGAACATTTAATAGTTGACAGTAATAATCAACAGATCATTTATTTGACCCCGCCAACACAAATAAGCAACAAAACCAAGCAACACAAACATTTCCTGTTTACCGCAGGCTGGCTTCTATCGGTTATGGTCCCTTTTCACAGGTCGTCAATAGCAGGGTGAAGTAAATTCCTGTTCCTGTCATTTTAACATTGGGTCCATTTTATTTATGTCTGTCACAGCACCAGCATTGTCAATGAATATTGACTTGACTAGGTGTGTCTATACCGGTGTACTGCCATACCTAAATCAAACGGGCTCATCATTAGTGCTACAGTGTTTTTTCTACTGTGAAAAGGGTCTATTACTAGAACAGCTGTAAAGCGGAGGGATACATGTATAAGTAAAAGTCCCAATGCTGTTATACTGAATATCAGCACTCATGGGATGCCTCTTGTCCAATTAAACGACTCGGTCGGAACTACCTGTTGTATAATGAACATTGAACATTTCGAATCTTCCATTAAAGGGGAACTTGGCAACTTTTTCAACTTAATAAACCCGTCTGGAAAACATTTGGATGGTAAAATGGTCTGTTCCGGTGTTAATGGTGACTATCCCCGCTCCCCCTGGTGCCCCCAGGTGGAAAACCAGCCTTGCAACTTTGGGACTACCGTCCCGGTAAATTGGAAATGGGAAGTATCGCGAGAAGCGAGAACGAGCGAGAAACACAAACTGCTTTACGGCAATTCAACATAAACACACACGCCCCCCTCAATAACGGTTAATCACGTCGGCTATAAAAACAGTGTATAATGTATTACCCACCTCGGTAGACATCGCTCCACAGGAAAAAGTTGCCCGGCAACAAATGCACATGAGCAGCGGTAGAAAGGGGGAGGAGGGCGCCGCAAGTGAGTTTTTTTACGATAGTGTTGTGTAATATACGTCCCAGACCTGTAGGGGGGGCTCGTTGAGAAAACATGCGACGACAAAAGTGAAAACCAGCGAAGAAATAGCTAGAGTTGCCAAGTTCCCCTTTAATATAATGTCAAATCTTCACTATGCCAACACCAACCGTCAACCGCAAACAAAACACTTGTTTTAACTCTAAGTGTGAAGACACTGCTATGTCTCCTGCAGGCACTGTTGATCTTGCGAAATGTTTGAAACCATTACACAGCATGACACGGTAGCTATGACAGTTTTTACAATAACATTGTATTCAACAGCACTATTACTGGGGCACGCAGCTTTGAACATGAACTGGTCATTGGTGGAAGGTGCGTGAGCTGGAATATTTAATCCAAGAGTTTTTATGTGCGCTAGAGACATCTGAGACAGTTATTTCCTATCTTGCCAATATAATCATAAGAACTGATTTAGTCAGACATACCGTAAACAATAATTAAATTGTAACTTTGTTTTAGTTCTACCCTACCGTAAAACATCTTGAAAATCAGATGGGAACATGTTAATAATCAAACCAAAATCGTGCTTTTGTTCTAGTTCTGGAGGGTCCAGGAGGGTTAAGCCCAAAACACATTTTTTAAATGTATAATGTTCGAATTCAAGCTGAAACAGGGGGTTCACTTACACTTTAAATGTTTTGTGCTTGTGACGTCACGTGTCAAACAATTTGACTGTGCCTCATCTGATTATTTTGTATTTGTTTGTAAATGAACAATTTAATCAATCATCTCATTAGACAACAGAACCGAAAAAAATGAAATGTGCATATACACTTTTTTAATTTAAGGACAAATTGAAACGCATGCAAAAATACAAAAAAACTGTCCATCTCTGTACATATTATCTGTATAAATTTAAAAGGTTTCTTAAAAAAAATCAACAAATGAGGTCAACAAAAAATAAACTATTTCTTTGCAATCTGATGCAGTCTTTTGTGATTTTTATTTTAAGTTCAGTATTGTGCTGGATTCACTTATTTTCAAATGTATTGACATTGTTGTTTATTTCATTGTTAATTACATTTTCAACCAACAATAAAGTTAGGCACATGGAGGCGCTTCCTCCCACTTAGAGAACTGATCTACTATGACAAGCATATTTATTAGCTCGTTTAGGGGGCATATGTGTACAATATATTTGTGTGACTAAAATGAGTAGCATCATAAGATGCCCCTGATTGTCTCACATTTGTGCAATCAATTTTACAGTTCTTTGTATCCAAGAATACAACCATGAAACCATGAAAATGTCGGACAAGTGATGGAAAAGTGCTAGCTGGTAATGCTTACTGGGATAGATACGCATTTGTATGCCAATATTCTATATCAGCTGGTATTGCTTGTGACTGTACTATTACTACTAACTATAATTATCTGAAAACATATACATTGAATAGACAGGAGCTACAGAGCAATATGGTGATGTAGAGCCCTCTTGAGCAGCCCATCCAGCTGCCATATCAGCTAAGTCGTTACCTTCTGCCTGTATCTCTCCTGAGGTGCTATGCCCTTTAACCTTAAATACAGCCAATCTAGTAGAAAGGGAAATTGCAGCCAGTAAATCTGAAACCAAAATTTGAGGTAATATGGGTTTACCATCAGCTGCTTTCAAACCACGCTGTTACCAATGTATACCAAGTCATGTACTGCACAAGCATAACGTGAGTCCTTAGGGTTTACCAGTCAGGCTAACCAGCCTTCCATACTGGCTGGTTGCAGGATGCTGTGTATGGGGATACATCCCATGTGATTCTTATGTTCAGCCCATAGGATAGGTGGCTGTGGACAAATAGAGACATATCTGTGACAGCATGCAGTCATGTGTGGGTGCAATGGAGACACCACGTCGTTGACTAGGTGACTAGGTGAGGGGGGCAAAGAGTCCCCAGCGCTAGTTGACCCCTGGAATTCTGTGGACGAGCGGTAGAGGAGATAACTACTGATTTAAATGAATAGTACCTAACATAACATATTGGATAGAAACATATTATGCCTAAGCATCTTTTGCATAGAGACTCATGAGAGGGGGGGGGGGGGGGGGGGGGTTATCAGGGTGGCTGAGGCCCCCCATAGTCACAGCATGGCAGCGCCACTGTCACCTCCCTGTCAAACAAACTTCCATTTTGTACCATTTCGTGGATGGGATGCCTCTTGTCCAATTAAACGACTCGGTCGGAACTAGCTGTTGTATAATGGACATTGAACATTTCGAATCTTCCATTAATATGATGTCAAATCTACACTATTAAAAAAAAAAAAAAAATCTACACTATGCCACAACCAACCGTCAACCGAAAACAAAACACTTGTTTTCGATTTATTTATGAGACACATGTCAAAGCAGTGGGAAATGTTTGGAACCATTACACAGCATGACACATGGTGACTATGACTGTTAGTCATAGTCACCATGTCATTTTGCCATGTTATGACCATGTCATAACATTGTATTCAACAGGCATAGCACTATTACTGGGGCACACAGCTTTGAACATGAACTGGTCATTGGTGGAAGGTGCGTCAGCTGGAATATTTAATCCAAGTGCTTTTAGGTGCGCTAGAGACATCTGAGTCCGGTATTTCCTATCTTGCCATTATAACAAAACTCCAGTGTTTGAAGAACTGAGTTAGTCAGAGTTAGTCAGACATACCGTAAACAATAACTAAATTGTAGCTTTGTTTTAGTTCTTCCGTACCGTAAACCATCTTGAAAATCAGTCAAACAAACTTCCATTTTGTACCATTTAGTGGAGGTGTTTATCTGGCAATATTCTCAATATTCAGTATTAGTAGGCATACTTGCCAAATCTACTAGACAATGTTGAGTGCTTGTTATACAGCTGTTTAAACTTACATTAAAGTCTATTAAGTATAATGTTTGTTTTTTTCTATACTGTTTGTTTAAAAATAATAATAAGTTGACACCTTCGACCTTACTTTTAAAGTAAGGTCTAAGGTATTGAAGTATTGCTGAGGTGTTTTACTCGTTTTACGAGTTTTGTGGAGACATTGACTGTCCATCCAGCCATATTATCTATGAATCTGAATTTATTATTGTAATAACTGCCTATGATTCAATTTACCAAATCCATAGGATTTTCACCACTCTTGGGGCCTTCCACCTACAGAGTGTTAACCTGTAATGTTGACCATCCCTAGTCAAACATCCTTGAATGAACATTGTTCATTCAGTGCTCCATACACCACACATCCCCAGGAAGGATTTTTCAGTCTAAATCCTCAGATGTCTGTGTATATACCAGACATCTTGTTTAACCCCATTTCAATTCCTTTGAAGTAGAGGGAATAATGACTTCATTTTCCAGTATTTAAAGTAGCCATCCTCCAGGGAAGTCAAGACAGTACTGTGAGCCGAGACAGTGGGTATACTGTGAGTCAAGACAGTAGGTACTGTGAGCCGAGATGGTGGGTACCGTGTGAGATCGAGACAGTTACCAACACACAAATATAATAGAGAATAATACCAAGTTCATATACTAATATACCAGACAACTCCTATAACACTTATCTTGCTTTTACACAACAGTTTATACAAAGGGCCATTTATTAGTTGAAAGTAGTAAGCGACAACAGATTATGATTTGTTTGTTTACTTAAAAAATCATAACTTATTTCAGCAACTGGACTGTTGCCAAGCAACACAAACGATCGTTAATTCGTAATTAACAATTATTGGAAAACCTGCAAAGCGGAGAGAATGCCTCCCGTCCAATCAAATGACGTTTTATAATCTTAATCAGATTCTTGCACATTTTTCCAAAATCGCCTACAGTTTGTTAAATTTATGAATTTATTTATGATAGGCTACTCACGGAGGGATGCCATTAACGAATCAGATTCATTCAGCTACATTGGGCACCGCTGTTTTAGGTCTACATTCATTGAGAAATCGGCTGATGTGCAAATCCTGGAAATGTTGTTCACACAAAGATCAAGATAAACGTTTCGACGGGATATTTATTATGACTCATGAACATTGAATGCCAGACACAAACATGAGCAGACTCGGCGTTAAGTGTTGGGTTGGTCATCTCGGTTTTACATTCACATTGTCCAGTATCAAGTTTCTTGGCATACATTCATATTCACCGCCCCAGACGTAATTCATACATTTCAGTGGGCGTGGTCTAGGCTATTACTCTCTCTCTCTCTCTCTCTCTCTCTCACACACACACACACACACACACACACACACACACACACACACACACACACACACACACACACACACACACACACACACACACACACACACACACACACACACACACACATATATATAATTATAAGAGAGCTGTCCTCGTAAACCTCGACCCAGACCCACAGCTCATCACATTGTCTCCGTCTCCTCTGAACGTGTCCGTGTCTGTGAGATGTGTGGAGATGCGCTCAGCTCGTCGGTGATGGAGCCACACACCTGCTGGCCGTCGGTGCTGCTGCTGCTCCTGCTGCACCTACAGGGCAGCTCAACCTCAGACTACAACATGCACACCTGTAAGTCACGTTTATATTGATCGTTAAAATGTGAATACTTACTGTATTGTATTGTTTTTTATGTGTATAGGCTATATATATATATGTAGGCCGTATAGTGTGGGGTCGGATGGAAATGTAATGTAGTTTGATGACGTAAAAAAATATGTAGCCTATCGTTAATATTGTGTCAATTAATTCATAATGAATCTCTAGTCAATCGGCATTAAATAAAGAATGGCCTAGATGAGGACTTGATTTCGTTTGGACCGATAGGTATAGGTCCACGATTTACTGAAGCATGTCATGGCTTTCTTCATGTGGCAGTGTTGTAGATCATCTTCTGGTAGGAGGAAAAAAACATCTACTCGTCCTGGACCTTTTTATAATAATAATAATAATAATAATTATTATTATAGTTATTATTATTATTATTATTGTATTTTTACTCTAACCGTGTATTACCTTGTACTGCACCTTTGTATTGCAACTGTTGCACGGTAATTTCCCTCGGGATGAATAAAGCTTCTTGAATCTTGAATATAGGGTATTATAGGCATGGTCGATCTCTAATTGCAGCCTCGTTTTGTGTGACACTGAATAATTCACGGTGTTTTCCCTTCCCACCTCCACAGTGGAGGCTCCCCGCGACCTGCAGGTCACGGACCCGGGGTACCTGGGTCTGCTGCAGGTCCAGTGGAGACCCCCGGCTCTGAAGCACTGCGTCCCCCCATGCAGGGTCCACTTTTACCTCACTTACTACAACACCTTCCACAACCGGTGGTCTGTAAGTGGGCTATTTATTCAATATTCAATACAGCCAATACACAACCTAACCCCCCCCCCCCCCACACACACACACACACACACACGTTTCAATGATAATTTCTTTATTTCAGAAGTAGGCTTTGACTGAGTTGCATTTCAAAAGGGCATTTACACATGTTGCATAGCCTGGGGCATGGAAAACAAAATGTGAGGTTTAAGGAATAGGCGTGCAAGAGGATAGTTATTATATTACAGGCTATTATAGCCTAACCCTATTATGTACTCCCGCACCCCAACCGATCAGCCAAACATCACATGCCGGTAGCCTACCTGGTTACGGATTAAGTAATCCCTCAGGTTAGTCATCGTTAACCATCCCTCTGATGATTATGTTTTGAATACTCAAATCATTGTTGCCTCTCCATGCGTTACTGTTTGCCGTGGAGACCGAGCTGAAGTCAGCTCCCGAGTCGCAGCCAGGTGTGCGACCACGGAACGAGTCGATTTTTTCGAACACAGTTTTTATAATGACAAACTGGGGGCAATCTGTTGGGCCACCGAAAACATGCACGGTATACACTAAACGGGACATAAGACTATATCTGAATATGCTCCACACTGAATCCTACTGGGGGGGACACTATGTGGTCAATATGTGTGAATATTGATATGGGTGGCCCAAATTGGATATCTAAATCATGCTGGGAACCTGCTAATTGAGACCCGAGTCTCATCCGTTATTTTATTTCATGTGTCATCATCAAGTGTTTACATGCGAATAAGGAGATGGCTTTTCTAGCTATGCAGCTGTCCAGGACACCATGAAAACGACTTTGGGCCAGACTCTAAATAGCATATTCTGATAGTCTATGTCCTGTTTAGTGTATAACGTGCATGTTTTGGGTGGCCCTAGGTGATTTAAATGTTATTAAATGACTACACTTTTCACTTTCACCGCGAGGTCAGATATTTTTCAGTGCTGCTTTGCACCTCTGTGGTGAGCGACATTATGACTGACTGTGGCGTCGTTGTGTCTAAGGTGATCCGAACCCCTTTCACCAGCCACCGGGTCCAGTTCGACCTGTCCAAAGAGATGAAAGTCAGAGTGCACACGTTGTTGGACGGATCGTGCACGAACGGCACTGAGGTCATGAGCACACGATACGCGGAATTGGTCCGGACACCTGGTAATAATAATGAATTGTTCCTAGAACTTCAGGCATGATCCATAGCCAGTGATTCATTTGTGATGAGTTGTGATGAAACACTTTACTGCTATTTGGAATATAATGAGTGGTTTATTTGTTCCTGATATATTTTCCGATAAATGTCCCCGAATTCGCTCCAGACCTTCCATGGAAGGGAGGGAGGGAGCCAATTAAACTCGTTCTATTAAATGATTGGCTGGTTATAGGCTACCCACAACTAGCCGTTCCTATGGTAATGGCATCTCTCATTTAAAAAAAATAGTGTTAGCCTACTATATTTTTATTTTATTAAGCAGATGCTTTCATCCAAAGTGGCGGTAATTCAGACTATATAATGACTATAGCCACAAGCAAACTACTAGGCTACTAATGACTGTCTAGTAGAGCCATGCGATTACTTCACCTGGACATTGATATTACCGGCAGATGTTGACTAGGTAAAAACAATGTGTGTGGAAACAGTTGGGGTCGCAAACATTTTCAGAGCTAGAAATGACAAGCCCCCAAAAAAGGTTGGGAACCACTGCCCTAACCACACTATCCTGCCGTCTAGTAATACTTTTGGATCATACTGTGTTAAGGTTGTTTTACATGTATCATACTGTGTTAAGGTTGTTTTCTAGACATGTATCATACTGTGTTAAGGTTGTTTTCTAGACATTAGGAACACTGTGCCATTGTAACAACGCCATGCTGCTGTACGTCAATGCTCTAAGTACTGTTTTTGATTGCTGGATTTATTTAGTTTACTTTTTTAACCCTTCTAACCCTTATTCAAAAGCACTCTTACTATTGTGGTAACTGAAAATTGCATTTAGAATTAAACGTTCTCTCATCCAGGCACGTGCAGAGGGGGGGGCTATGGGTGCCCGAGCACCTGCCCTTTTCCCTTTGAAGGACCAAAGTGCCCTTTTGAGCGGACCAAAGTGCCCTTTTGCCCCCCGCCCCCCCCCCCCGCGCAACAATCGCGCAACAGAAATCCTCCGGTAGCACCCCCCCCCCCCCCCCCCCCCCCCCACAATCGCGCAACAGAAATCCTCCGGTAGCACCCCCCCCCCCCCCCCCCCCCCCCGCTCAACAAAAACTCCTGAGCACCTGCCCCTCAAAGGGTCTCTGCACGGCCCTGCTCTCATCAGTAGCCTACAAGTAGCCTACCACCTTGGTATTCTGCTTCCCCAAATCTAACAAATATAAGTGTATTGAATCGCATTGAATTCTCAAACTGAGTCGAACTGAATCGCTTCAACGTGTTTGTTTTGTGGTGTATTGTTTCGTCCTCTAGAGCCGGGGAGTCCCGTGGTACAGGGGCTGGGCTGTGTGTTCCATAGGCGGGAGTTCACCGAGTGCACCTGGAAACACACCGACCATAACTCACCCGCCTCACAGTACAGGCTCTACTACTGGTAGGTCCTTATAATCTACCGTACTCTACGGTACATAACTGCTCTACTTATAACTGTTCTCTACGATACTCTGACACATAACTAGTGCACTATTTATAGTGCAGTATAATTTATAGTATGTTATAGTCTATACTCCACGATACTCTACTATACTCTACCATACTCTGACTACGGCAGTGTTTCCCAAACTTTTTTCCTGGGGACCCATTTTTCTTAAATGACAAACCATCGCAACCCAATTCACAATAGGCCTCATCTATAAATCGTGAGAAGAACACATTTCTGCATAAATGAACATTCCTGACCATCACCTTATATATGATCTTAAACCAGCCATTTCGAATTAAACTTTTTTTAATGCACGTTGTTGAAAACATAATACACATGTTAAATACTTAAATACGAGTTAACAGGTTATCTCATTGTTTTTAGATAACAGGTTATCTCATTGTTTTTATTTCCTCTCATCAGTTAACAGGTTATCTCATTAACCTGTTAACAGGTTTTTGGGAGAATAGTTAACAGGTTATCTCATTGTTTTTATTTCCTCTCATCAGTAAAACAAACACAATGTACGCTAGCCTTCAAGTAAAATTATCAGAACAATACGAACATTCAGTACTATCAAAAACATGCTTCCTGTTGAAAGTTTTTTTTAAATGCTCATGCTGAACAGGTAGGCTTGTGTTTAAGTGCAGCTATTGTTATCAAACAGTCAATCAATCAATCAATTCGAACAGTCAACAATCAATTCGTTAACCACATAAGGTAAGATAAGATAAGATAAGATTAAATAACATAAAATGTATTAATCCCCCGGAGGAGAAATTTGGGTGTTTCAGCAGCAAGAAGTAAGACAGTCAAGATACTGTAGAGATAGATACAAAATAGTGCCAAAGTAAGGATAAACAGAATACAAAAAGACAAATGGTAAACATAGGGGAGTCCGGGTATGGTTGTAACACTTTTTTGCTGCAACACATGCTGGGGTAAGTTGTAACAATTAGAAAAAAGTAGCAAAAACAGAGGCCACACCATGCGATATGCTTCAAAAAGAGGTTTATTTAAATGAAAGAACAATCCAGAACAATGTCTGTCTCTCTGTGACTGACCATAACTCAAATCCACTTTCTGTTTGACTTTCTGTGTGTAAATTAGTCTACTAGAATAAACTTCTTTAACGGTATGTATGCTTAATGAACACTACTACAATGTAGGCCTACCTGTGAACAAAGAACATGTAGGTCTAATAAAAAACAATGTGTGTGTGTGTGTGTGTGTGTATTCTTAATCAGAGTCACAATGGTGACAAATTAATGTTGGTAACCCTGGAGTGCAGGCTCGGTGGTCCCAGAGACTGCACAGGGCACATTTTACCCACACTTCCTTTGGCTTCGAGTTGCCAAATGGCTCCATACAGACAACACAAAAGTTTTCGTCGTCTGAGGTTTCAGAATCCTCAGCTTTCAACGTTTTCTTGGTGGGCTTTCTCTTCTTTTTATTTTGCTTGCCTTTATTCTTTCCTAAGATACTATTTCTCTCTTACGCTTCCTCTTCTCTGTTCTTCTTCCATCAATGCTTGCTTCACTGGTGAGTATTTCAGACTGCCTCTTCTTCCTGATCCTGCCAGTTGTTTTCCATGGCCCTGCTTTTGGAAATGGCCATATAGCTGAAGGAATGAACGCCTGACCTGGAGATAACCCGAAGGTGCCTGGCTCATCTGGAGCACAGGACATGGTGACATCATGAATCGCAGAGGAGCTTGTGGCCCGTGTAAGGCTGGTTGCCTCTGGACTCCTCATTGCCAGGCTGGGTTCCGCTTCATAAATAATGTGAACCAGTCAGGCCCTGCCATCTGCTTCTCATCCCATGTTTGTGGGTGTTTGATGTTATATATTACTGTCAGTTGATATGCAAACGTTCTGACCTGAAGAAAGTGGAATAGGAGTATGGAATAGGAACATGGACACAAAAAGTGTTTCAATTTGTCTGGCACCTACGCTAGTATTCAATTCTACTCTGGTCTCCAGTGGCTAACCTGTCATATGCTTACCTCACGTGGAGTCAGTCCATAATACAGGTCTGCTGCTTGAGTCAAATAGTCAGCCAACACTTCCTGCACCTCAGAAAAAACTTTGTTGCTGCTCCGGTAACCTACACTGGGAAGATCACTGGACCCCTTGGACTCTCAGCTTCTGCAATGATTTGCAGTATCTGCTCAGTGTTACGTGGCAGATCCCATGTTCCTTCGCAACTGATCTGACTGACTTGCCCTTCTTTGTGACCTCATCAGATGCTTTTTTAAAAACATTGGCAGGCACACTTTTCCACTGCCTGGGCATCCTGTAAAATTATTAAAATCAAGAAGGTGTTCTTAGTTGTATGTAAGGGGATGGTTGTTTAAACACTTTTTAAAGATGTGTTACAACCCACCCCAACCCTGTCAGCCATTGTTTAGCTAGCTGAATTAGCATAGTGGTTTGAAATTAGTGGGGGAAAAATGCATCACATTTTACCTGAAAACTACAATTTAATCTAATATAAGTCATATAATTGTATCTGCAATAGTACTAAACAAAATATAGTCTTGGTCAAAAAAATTACTTTCTTACCTCAAAATCAGTTTTTCCTCTATAGAATCTGCATGCTCCTGTTTCCAGCCTTGACAACCACCATGTGAGATCGGGGAGGAAGTGGGTAAACACTGAAATGATCATATGACTCCTATCTTATCCCTGATTGGTGGAATTAGTGGTGTTACAACTCTCCCCATGTTACAACCCTACCCTGTCTCCCCTATAGTAATTAAACGTATGATGTAGTAATTCACAGTATTCACAGTATAAATATCAGGTCTATTCCACGTCAACTCGCATAAGGCACATTATGTGCTATTTACCTGGCTAATGTGATAGGTGGGCCTGCTTGCTTTTTAGTATTGCATTCCTGTCCGGTGTACAAGAGGAGAGAGCAACGCGTATATCGGGTGCAGCGTTCAGTCTATTTCTGTGTTTTGTCTTCATGTTTGTGAGAACAGAAAAGGCGTGCAGGCCACAGCTTCAGGGACTTTTGGAAAGCGAAAACGTGTTTCCAATTTCGGAAAACTTGGTCGTGCTGTCCTTGCAATTTCAAATTCATCTCGTGAGAGATGAAGATATCTGCCAGATACGACAATGTGAGAAGCCAATCATCAGTAAACAAATCGGCAAGGGGGGCACTTCTTCTCGAGGAGGAAAGCATGAACTTCATTTCTGTTCATAAACTCTGCTAAGTACTCTACCTTTGGCGAGCCAGCGCACTTCTGTATGAAAGTGCGTGTGTTCTGCCTCCAAGTCAGTGCACAGCTGATCAAAAAGCCGATTGTTGAGTGCGCTGCCTTTCATAAAGTTCACAACGCGGATAATTATTTTCAGTGCTTTGTCAAGATCGGGAGGTTTTCCATGCATGACGCCAACTCCTGTCAATGAATGATATTAAGTGTTTCCAAATGTTTTTTTAGTTTGGTTGGCTTCAAACTCTCATTTTTTCCCGCTACATTTAACAAACATGGTCTGGATTGGAATAATTAACAAAACCATATTTCAAAAAATAGTCTTTGTAAGGCCTTGCCCCTGATTTTCTCTTCTTAGTAGGAAGCTCTTCACCTGATCCCTATACCCTTCCATCTGTGCCGCCATCAGCGGGTTGAATGTGACCGTTTGGATGTATGGCTTCACGTCCATCCTCATGCTGGCTTCCCTCACGGGCGGTAGTTTGGCTAACGTTAGCTGTAGTCTGTAGTCTTTAGCTGGGTCTTGTTTTTTTTATTAGCCAAGCATCCGTTTCGTGTGGCTGGCCAATCATTATAGAAGCAATCAATCAAAAAGTAAGTTGTTTGGGCTGGCGGCAGAATCTGGCGCGGAATTACGGCGGAAGCTGTGAGTGTGGTAGAAAACCAACGAGCACCCTCATGTGGCTCAAAGGTGTACTGCAGATATACATCTTAAATAAAAGACTATGGAAGAAATTCTGCAAATTTAGTTGGCGACCCAAATCTTTCCCAGTCTTTGGTAAAGACTGCTCTACGGTACATAACATAACTATACTGCACTACTCTGTTATAGTCTACCATACTCTACTATACCCTACGGTACTCTACCATACTCTGCTATACTCTATACTGCTATACTGTAACAGAATGATGAACAGATGAGTTGTACTCTACGATACATAACTATACTGTACTCTAAGATACTCGCATAACAATTATGAGTGTTAACGATTCACTGATACGCATCGTCCATCGATATGTTTATGACGCGAGTGCATCGGTTGGCGGGACCCCAACCGAGCCATATGTAACATGCATCGGTCGGAAAATAAATTCAAACGTTCCGAAATGTTACTCGTTAGCCTACTAATTAATTCCTGCATTTTCATAAATTACTGCATTTTCATTAAGTAGTGCATTTTTCTAGCTTTCCACCTTCCAAAAGGTACAGGTAGCTCCGAAACACACCCGTTTTCAACCATGTATCATGCAGTCGACCATGTTAGGCCTAGTTCACAACTTGACATTTCTAACACCGAAACATCGCCTAGCTTCTCACGTATCCATCATGGCGCTGCGTCTGGACAGCACAAGTACCATGTCCATGCGGTTGTTTTCCAGACATGTGTCATACTGTGTTAAGGTTGTTTTCCAGACATGTATCATACTGTGTTAAGGTTGTTTTCCAGACATGTATCATACTGTGTTAAGGTTGTTTTCCAGACATGTATCATACTGTGTTAAGGTTGTTTTCCAGACATGTATCATACTGTGTTAAGGTTGTTTTCCAGACATGTATCATACTGTGTTAAGGTTGTTTTCCAGACATGTGTCATACTGTGTTAAGGTTGTTTTCTAGACATTTAGCATACTGTGTTAAGGTTGTTTTCTAGACATTTAGCATACTGTGTTAAGGTTGTTTTCCAGACATGTATCATACTGTGTTAAGGTTGTTTTCCAGACATGTGTCATACTGTGTTAAGGTTGTTTTCTAGACATTTAGCATAGGGTGTTAAGGTTGTTTTCTAGACATTTAGCATACTGTGTTAAGGTTGTTTTCTAGACATTTAGCATAGCCTACTGTGTTAAGGTTGTTTTCCAGACATGTATCATACTGTGTTAAGGTTGTTTTCCAGACATGTATCATACTGTGTTAAGGTTGTTTTCTAGACATTTAGCATACTGTGTTAAGGTTGTTTTCCAGACATGTAGCATACTGTGTTAAGGTTGTTTTCTAGACATTTAGCATACTGTGTTAAGGTTGTTTTCTAGACATGTAGCATACTGTGTTAAGGTTGTTTTCTAGACATTTAGCATACTGTGTTAAGGTTGTTTTCCAGACATGTATCATACTGTGTTAAGGTTGTTTTCTAGACATTTAGCATACTGTGTTAAGGTTGTTTTCCAGACATGTATCATACTGTGTTAAGGTTGTTTTCTAGACATTTAGCATAGCTACTGTGTTAAGGTTGTTTTCCAGACATGTATCATACTGTGTTAAGGTTGTTTTCCAGACATGTATCATACTGTGTTAAGGTTGTTTTCTAGACATGTATCATACTGTGTTAAGGTTGTTTTCTAGACATTTAGCATAGTACTGTGTTAAGGTTGTTTTCCAGACATGTATCATACTGTGTTAAGGTTGTTTTCTAGACATGTAGCATACTGTGTTAAGGTTGTTTTCTAGACATTTAGCATACTGTGTTAAGGTTGTTTTCTAGACATTTAGCATACTGTGTTAAGGTTGTTTTCTAGACATGTAGCATACTGTGTTAAGGTTGTTTTCTAGACATTTAGCATACTGTGTTAAGGTTGTTTTCCAGACATGTATCATACTGTGTTAAGGTTGTTTTCTAGACATTTAGCATACTGTGTTAAGGTTGTTTTCCAGACATGTATCATACTGTGTTAAGGTTGTTTTCTAGACATTTAGCATACTGTGTTAAGGTTGTTTTCTAGACATTTAGCATACTGTGTTAAGGTTGTTTTCTAGACATTTAGAATACTGTGTTAAGGTTGTTTTCTAGACATTTAGCATACTGTGTTAAGGTTGTTTTCTAGACATTTAGCATACTGTGTTAAGGTTGTTTTCTAGACATTTAGCATACTGTGTTAAGGTTGTTTTCTAGACATTTAGCATACTGTGTTAAGATACATAGCACTGCTCTACGATACTCTACTGTACTCTACTATACATAACAATGCTGTACTATAGTCTACTATACATATACTGTACTGTACTATACTTACACTCAACAATACTCACCTCAACATACTCAACAATACCTATACTCAACAAACTACTAATAAGAATTAACAACACAACTCACAAAACTCAAAATATGCCACTATACTTAACACCATTTATTCCATAACCTTGCTCTTCTCATAGGTTCATTCCACCATTCTATCAAATACATGCAATTTATTTCCATTGCGTGAATATACAAAAAGCATGAAAATCATAAAATCACTTCCTTTCATTGTTTATGTGCAATCTCCAAGGTATGGTAAATTGGGAGCCACCAGGGAATGTCCTCAATACATAATCCACAATGGTGCTCACCGTGGATGTAACTTCACATGGAACCAGCTCCCTGACTTTTCACACATCAGCATCTGCGTCAACAGCTCTGCTCCCAGCAAGGCGTCCACACCGGCGTATCTATACCTAAAAATCCAGGACCATGGTAGGTTTGGTATAGTCCTACCTCCTGTTGTACTGGCTATATGAAATCAGCCCAAACTGTGAGCATTTTTAAATCCAAGTTAAAAACACTTCTCTTCTCCTGCGCTTATGATTGAGCTTGTTCAAAGCACTTTAAATTGTAAATTTAATTGCACTATGTCCTTTTAAATCATGATTTTATGCTGCTCTTATAGTACTTTATTTCTTTCTATTCCTCTATTCTTGTATTTTTTATTATTTTTTAATACTTATTATTATTCTAATTTTTATTTAAATTCTTATTGTTCTATGTAAAGCGCATTGAGTTGCCATTGTTGCGCTATATAAATAAAGCTGCCTTGCCTTGCCTTGCCTTGCCTATACCACATCAAATATATTTCCTCAACCCTGAAATAACTAATGGATATTTCCTTTCATGTGCAGTGAAGCCTGCAGCCACAGAAGAACTCTCGCTTAAAGTGGTGGTGCGTGTCGTCTACTCTATTTCATTCAATCAATCAATCAATCAATCAATCAATCAATCTTGATTCTTGAATCTTTAATATTTTACCTGCTTAGTGCCTACAAAATGTTAACTTGTTCAACCTTTTTGTCACTTACAGTGAATTTGTATAACATGTATATAACATGTATATCAGTTAGACTGTGGACATGGGGGATTGCACCCAGTACCTTTTTGTCTGGGAGTCGAAACACCCTAGCAACTCTACTATCCTGCTTGTTGACTTCTATCATATTTTGAAATATATGTGTGTGTGTGTGTGTGTGTGTGTGTGTGTGTGTGTGTGTTTATGTGTGGCCCTGCAGACAGATCCAGAGCCCCAGTTGCAGCTTACATGGGGAAACCCAGTTGGGCGGATACCCGGTCACTGTCTCCAATGGGAGGTAGAGCATAGCCCAGGCGGACCCAACGGCAGACAACCGACGGTAGGGAACCTTCTCACCTCCAACATAAGTTCTGGGCCTCTCCACTGTTGTCATGGATACCATTAAAGGGCCCCTATTTTACCACCAGTTGTGAGTGTGATTAGCCATTACATTTTACGTTATAAAAATGTTGATGTCACTCCCCTCTAGTGACATCACAAGTAGGAGTGTCCACCCCTTTAAGGGAGCGAGTAGATATACAGAGCAGGTAGGGGGTTAGGGCATCTTGCTTTCTGCCCATACAGGTTAGGCTGCGGACATCAGGGATCGAACCCAGTAACTTTTTGGCTGGGAGTCGAACACCCTATAGCCACTACACTATCCTTGTGCAGTAGTAGCTAGTATTTTATATATAATGAATAGTACATGAATAAAGTATTAACAAGGTTTCACTAAACGTTTACTCCCTGTTTTACCGTTCTGGAAGTTGTGATTCATTTAAGATTCAATCAAAATTCAGTACCATACAATTTAGTTGTTAGGGATTTGCCTCAGTGTGCTCATGACATTAACAACACACAATCCCAGCATTGTGTACAACAGACATTTACACATTATAAGATAAAACACACATAACACATAACCCCCATAGAACATACATGCATACATTACATACATTCATGGATGTAAGATATTGACAGCCCGAGAGGAAACTCTAGTGCAAAACAAAATAAAAAGTCAGGTGCTTTAAAATACAGAAGTAGTTAGGGCTTTCATAAAGTGCCGATGCAAAATTGGGTAGCCATTTAGTGATTGGATGGTTCTGCAGATAAGTGCTGTTGAGGAAACAGGATGTTTTAGTTTTGATGGCCCTGAGTTTGATGGAGAGTTTTTAAGAGGGGGTTTGCAGGGTGCGTGGAGTGCATGTCATATTTTTAGACCTTTGCGCTGAATGCAGGTCTCGTAGATGTCAGAGATTCATAAAATGTGGGTATGATGTGATGGCGTGTTTGGGATGACACTGACTCCACTTGTCCCCGCCGGCAGGAGAAGTGGACCGTAACCATGGAAACAAGCCTGAGGAAGCCGCTCTCGTACGACACGCAGAGGGCTTGCTTCAGGGTTCGCAGCAAGCTGGTCGATTACTGCGCTGAACGTGGACTCTGGAGTGACTGGAGTCACTGGAAATGTCACAAAGACAACGATGCCTAGGTGCCTACTGTGTGTGTGTGTAAGTGTGTGTCTTTTTATTACCCAGCGACGTTGAAACAGCAGCGCTGTGGCTCCATCTACTGGTTAAAGGCCGTTAGTGCAGTTCTCAAACTATTCACTAATTAATTAGGCCTACATCTATGGCAGCGCGGATTGCCCGCATTTCATCTTTCAGCTAGTATTACTAGCTACTACTATATTTTCGTAACGCTATATAGGAAATGAAGTATAGGAATATGATTCCCAGTATATATTCTCTCTCTTTCTCTCTCTCTCTCTCTCTCTCTCTCTCTCTTTCATTGTTTTATTTAATCAATAAATAACCAGGCCTATTCATGAATATATCATTACATTTTGTGTTGTGTGATTCATGTCTATGTGTAGGCCTACATTTTCTGTGATGATCCCATAGTAGTTTGTTTGCAATGTTGCAATGTTTCCATTAAAAAAAAAGCACCTTCTTTATCAGAGGACAACATTGTTTTTCTGTTTTTTTTGGGGGGGGGGTTCCATGCTTAAATCTCTTATTATTTAAGTTTATATATATGTAACCAGGGGGTCATCACAGGTTATCCAATTAAATGGATACAAACACAGGCTGTTACAATCAAGTTGTTTTATTTTATTTTTCTAGTCCATGGGACTTGACGGAAAGGCAGGCATACAGTGTCAGACTGAGTCATACAAAAAAAAAGAGGAACAAATCAAAGAAAGAAAACAAACAAACATACCTGGGGTTACGAGCCGACCCAGGGAGGCTACTACAACACAGTAGGAATACTTTGTGGTAAATATTCTACCATAGGTGGTCACACGGTAAACGTCACTCAGGTGAGGGAGACTATACAGCAAAGGGTTATACAAATATAGGGTTCACTACCACACTCAGCCACTAGGGCGTATTCACACAACAAACTGGGGGCGGAATCCAACCTTCCACCATACGTGTTTACACAGCACCCGTCCCTCAGGTGAGGGATCTCACGCAGAAAGAAAGGGGTATGTGAATAGCCGGGTTCACTACCACACTCGGCCACTAGGGCGTGTTCACACTGCAAACTAGGGGCGGAATTCTACCATTTACTAATTCCTACCATGTAGCCTAGCTGTCAACATTAAGTCTCCTGGGTCAGCATCGCATGCAAAGAAATAGAACAAACCAATATGACCTGCCAGGTAGGGGAAGGGTTAAAATAAATAAACCAGAATACCAACACAGTAGACACAACAAAGGTGGCTGTACATACAACTAGCTAGTAAATGATCAAACACAAAATTAAACAGGGGAAAACAGTGGTCAAGCTAACATGTGGACAACTGCTGCTGTGATCTAAAAGGAGAGGAATAGAATGAATATTTTGCACAGTATGGCACACCTTCTAAGACACGTACACTTTTATTTTAAATGACTAAAAAACCCACACATTGCCCATAAAATACTCAGCAGCAATAGCCCTGTAGCTACCCAGGGGTTAAAAGTGTCCCACAATATTGGTGATTCACTTGCCTTCACTTATGCTGGCTACCCACAAGGGAGGCCCAGACGAAACCAGAATAGAGGGACAGAACCACGTCAGGGCGACATCCATGCGTAGTGCTACCCACCGGGAACGGGAGTAGAATACTACGATAAAGGGAGGCAGACATTTAGACAGGAGACAGAAATGGCAACAACACAGGTGGCTAATTGCTTAATGTGATACGTTAGCGATGTACGCTAAAGCCACAGTTAAAGCTAAAACCCGCTGTTTAAAACTAGAACAAAACTGCGGGAAAGGGGTCATGAAATCATCCACTCCTTATATTATGTTGACAACATATAAGCTATGTTTACTCTAGCCATTATTACAGTCACAGGCTACCTTGAAGGCAAACTAGTAACACACAAGGAGAAAACCTAAGGTTGCATAAAAACAGTTTACATACCGCGAGCACCACCGGAGAAAGGTGCCTCGAATGGCGACAGTCCTACACTCGGCCAGTGACGGCAACGTGGTTTACAAACAAATTTTGCGAGAGCGTCCTTGTTTTTATCCAAGAGGGAGTGAGGTCGCCATTGATCTACGTCACTATCTGGGAGGGAGTCAGGTCGCCGTTGATGTACGTCACGGCCACCAGTGTGTCAATCATGGGCTGAAGGCTTTGACCTGACTACACTCACCCCCAGCACTTCATGTTCACCGTCCCGGTGAACCGGCTCTAAAGCGCCAGCGGCTGAGCTAGACAGGGTCGGAGGGATACTTCTAGAGACTGAAACTGGGCGAGGGGCACTGATAGCCGACTGTGGCAAGTTGTACGGGTTTGAGTGCTGACCAGCTGTACTACGACCAGAGTGCCTAAGGCTGGGCAGCTGGTCTGAAAGTGCATTGTCCAGGTTTGGCTCCAGAGACAGATACTGTAGGGCTTCCGCCACTGAATGTCTGCTAGACAGTCTAGCCGGCGACATCAAGGGGGGCTCGACTGGGGGTAGGCTAATACAGTTAGGGGCGATTCCATCCCCGGTCTGCTCGGGATTAGAACTCACTGGGACCTCAGTTACAGGATCATCACTGAGAGATCCCTCCTCTGGCAGTGCTGCGGAGTGCTCATTTGATGGCGAGGGTGGGCTCATGCTGTTGGGGTGCCGAGGGTAATTCTGCATGTCTTCCGATCTATAACTGGCCGGGGACGGGTTTCTCTCCACCGGTGTTCGGCTGGCGGGGACAACTGCCACAGCCCAGAGGTCATCTACAAGTTCGTCAGGGTCGGGTGTCCTCCTGGGGGCCGAGAGGATTGGGCAGGGGACAGCGGTCTCTGGAGGTTGGATGATCATTATAGGGGTTACATTGGTGGGCAGACCATCAGGTTCACTAGGGGCCAACCTCAACTCAGCACGGTGAAGCACCTTTCCCGGACCCGGTTCACCCACAGGCCTAACTTTGTACAAGGTGCCCACCTCATCTAGGCAGTCTAGTACCTCATGGACGACCGAGTTCCAGATGTCTTGGATTTTATGCCTGCCCTGGAGATGATTTTTGCGGTACACTAGGGTTCCTCTGGGCAAGATGGGGGCAGGCCGGTTGTGATTCCGGTTGCGATAGGCCGCGGCACTTTCCAATTGCTGTCTGGCAGTGCTGTATACAACTGAAAGATGTTCCTTATGTTGTGCCATCCAGTCGGACAGGTCATTGTAAGGCGTAACCTCCTCAGAGATCCCTAGCAGCTGGTCCACTGGGAGCCTTGGTTTCTGCCCAAACATGAGCTCATAAGGTGAATGTTGGGTAGAGTGGTGCGCTGTGGTGTTATATGCGAAGAGGAGCTGTGGGAGGAGCTGTGGCCACTTGCGTTTCCTTTCTGGGGGCAGGGTTCGCAGGAGATCATGGAGCGTGCGATTAAACCTTTCGCACTGCCCATTTCCCTCAGGATGGTAGGGGGAGGTACGGCTCTTTCGAACTCCATACAATGAGCAGAGCTGGGCTAATAACTCACTTTCAAAGCATCGCCCCTGATCTGAGTGAATTCGCTGAGGCACACCATAGGTGTAAAACCATTTTTCGGTAAGAACTTTCACTACCGTCTTCGCCTTTTGGTCTGGGGTGGGATAGGCCTGTGTGAATTTCGAGAAAACATCGGTCACCACCAGTACGTTTTCGAGGCCACTACTTGCCTTATCTAACGTAGTGAAATCAATGGCTATGATCTCCAAAGGCCTAGTGGCCATCAGGCTGCCCCGAAACGTCCTGACTTTGGGTTGGGAAGCCTTTGCCACAGTGCAACGCTGACATTGCTCGCACCAACGCTGGATGTCCAGACACATTTTAGGCCAATAGCACCGTTGCCGGATTAGAGCTGTGGTCCGGTCTATTCCCTGGTGGCCATGATTGTCATGCAGGCCCGTCAGGACCTCCTTCTTCAGGACTACCGGTAATAGCAGCTGGAACACCTGGGCCTTTGAGGGGGGAATCTGAACTTCCCGATACAGTACACCCTCACGCTCCCTGATTCGAGACCATTGCTTGACCAGCTCTTGAAGTCCATCTGGTGCCATCCTCCGCTCCGCCGTCCTAGGTGGGCAGCCCCGTCTCCAAAAGGGCAAGAAGGCAGAAATACAGGGGTCGGCAGCCTGCAGTGCCTTAAGGTCCTCTTTGCTTCGTGAAGGTGCTGCCTCCACTTCTTCTAACAGTGCCTCCTGGGGGCCCAGCCCAGGAGTCACTCCAATCTGTGAACATTGTAAGGGTACTGGTATCCCTTGCACCCGCTGGGAGGGTCTGGCCACATTTACTGCGTCCACCGCCTGGGGGCCCAGCCCCGGGATGACACCTGAAGTGATGGTGCGTGCTCTTGCGGTTTCCATCTCTCGGGGGCCCAGCCCGAGGATGGCACTTAGCACTGCAGGCTGGATCAGGGGGGTGGGAGCTGTGGGTAAGCGGGAGAGTGCGTCCGCATTGCGATTGGCAGTTCCAGGGCGGTACTTGATTTCATAATCAAACAGGGCCAGTTGCGACACCCAACGTTGTTCCACTGCTGCCAATTTTGCTGATTGTAAATAGCTGAGGGGGTTATTATCCGTGTACACCGTGAACTTATTGCCAAGGAGGTATTCGCGGAATTTTTCCGTTACTGCCCATTTAAGGGCTACAAGCTCCAATTTCATCGAGCTGTAATTCGACATGTTCCGTTCACTAGGACGTAGCCCCCTGCTGGCATATGCAATGGGCCGTCTGTGTCCGCCCTGTTCCTGTGATAGTACTGCTCCCAGTCCAGAATGGCTTGCGTCTGTCTCCACGATGAATGGTCGGGTGAAGTCCGCATATCCTAGAACAGGCGCATGGACAAGCCGATTCTTTAAGCCGGCAAATGCTTCTTCACAGGCTTGACTCCAGTGTTGTTCAAATGCTCCCTGAATCCTTGGGCTCGGTCGCTTCTTGGTCCCTTGTAAAGCTCCAACCAGCCTGTGTAAGGGGGATGCCAGACCAGCAAACCCCTCTACAAATCGTCTATAGTAGGAGGCAAAACCCAGGAATGAGCGAAGCTCCTTAACGGAGGATGGCCGTCTCCATTCCGCCACGGCCCGAATCTTTTCTGGGTCTGTGGCTACCCCCGCAGCAGAGATTACATGTCCCAAGTAGCTCACCTCGGTTTGGAAAAAATGACACTTTTTGAGCTTCAATTTCAGGTTGTGCTGTTGAAGTCTGGCCAGAACCATCTGTAAACGCTCAAGATGTTGACGGAAAGTGGTGGAGAAAATAACGATGTCATCCAGGTACAGTAACAGCGCGTGGAAACTTTGATCGCCGAATATGCGCTCCATCAGTCTTTGGAATGTTCCTGGCGCGTTACATAACCCGAAAGGCATCCTATTGAACTCGAAGAGCCCGAAGGGTGTACAGAAGGCAGTCTTCTCTTTGTCTTTCTCGTTCACCGGAACTTGATTATAACCGCTAGCTAAATCCAAAGTGCTAAACAAGGTGGCTCCACTCAAGGCATCCAAGGACTCCTCTATCCTGGGTAGTGGGAATGCATCCTTGCGTGTTTTGGAATTGAGCTGGCGATAATCCACGCAAAGTCGAATCGAGCCATCTTTCTTAGTCACCACCACAATCGGTGAGGCGTAAGGACTACAGCTGGGCCGGACTATGTTCTGGTCTAACAGGTCTTGGACATGCTTCTTGACTAAATCATACTGCGAGGGTGGGAGGCGGCGGTACCGTTGTCGCACCGGGGCGTCATCAAGCAGGGGGATGGTATGCTGGACAAGGGTGGCGCATCCCAGGTCGCCGTCACCCTGACTAAATGTGCCACGGTATTTTTCAAGCAAAGCTCGAGCGTCCTGCTGTTCTTTGTCTGACAGGGTGGGCCAGTCCAGGTGGGAGATGTCAACACCTTCATTGGCCTCAGCATTAACTGACTGAATGAAAACTACCTGCTCGCCGTGAGCTTGCTGGTGTTCAAAGTGGATGGATGAATTAGGGGCTGGTGACATAGCCATATGCAATTCTCCAAGGACGGTCTTCGGTCGAAGCCACTGATCTTGGTTCCCAACGTTAATGACTGGCACCTGAATGCTGCCACCGGTGACTGAGAGGTAAGCTGTAGGCACAAGCAAATTGGCTGGAAGTTGGCCATCCGCAAAGGACACTGGCTCCAGGAGAGCAGAAGACAGTATGGCCCCTAGACCCTGGTGGCAAGTGGCTGGAACCAACTTCATGGACCCAGCCGGCACTCGTACTGCAGGGCCCTGCTGTACTCGGACCTGGCCCACTTTCCCGGTCTCCAAGGTATGCTCCAGCTGTTGGCATTCGGATAACGCTTGCTGCCAACCTCGGCCTGCCTGTTGGACATCAAGGGATTGAAAAAGGGCATCTCCGTGATCTATAAACAATTCCTTATAACAATTACGAATGATGTTCATGCCAAGGAGGCCAGGAACAGACTTCTTTTGGGACTGGGCAGTTGAGTCAACTGGGTTTTTGGTGACCAAAATGCCCATTCTAGGCAGAGTCCGGCCAAGCAGATGCACATCCAACTCAAGATAACCCAAGTAGGGTATTTCTAGGCCATTGGCCGCCTTTAAAGTAAGCCAACTGCAGGGCTGCAAGCCAATCTGAAGATGGGGGTACAGCTGTTGTTCGAAGAATGTCTGCGTGATAGTAGTCACCATGGACCCGGTATCCAGTAAGCAGGTCACTGCCACACCCCCAATCTGAGCCTTGACGAGTGGACATCTGCCAATGAGTTGTGATGTGCCTGATGAATGAGAGCCCCAAGAGTCCCCACCCAACGTTTGGGCCATAACGTCAGGGGGTGCTAGTTTTTTTCCGGTTGCTGTGTAACCGACTGGGAACCTGCCACTACCTGAGGGCTGATAGAGGACGCTAGGCAGAAACGAGCTATATGGCCAGGCTGAGAACATCGTAAGCAGATGGGTTTCCCTTCAGCATTAAACTGATAGCGAGGGCCTCGGGTCGGTGCCCTAGATGGTGGTGGGCCAAAGAAGGAGGGGGTGTCCAACCGCCTTAGAATGCTATCTAACTGGGCCTGTTGTTTTCGAAGGCTCTGTTTTACTTCTGCCAATTCATTGGGGGACTGTACCAACACTGCGCTGGAGGCGGCCCCCGCATCTTGAATAGCATGGGTGCTAAGAGAATGGGCACGGGGTCTAGGACCGCTGGGGTGCTCACCCTCTTCTACCCAACGTATGGCTTCACTGCGAACATCAAGAAAAGTGAGGGTTGGAAGAAGTCGGACTTGACGCCGCAATTCTCGCTTTAACATCCCATCTCGCACGTTCTCCACAAACTGGTCGCGCAGGACTGCTTCTGGATTGGCCAGGCAAGCTGGATCTCTCCTCTTCACTGCTTCCAGCAAGTGCAAAAGTGCATGGGAAAACTCCCGCAAGGACTCTCCATCAAGTTGCCGCCGCTGGAAGAATTGCTTCTGGAGGCTAATATAAGACTGGGAACACCCATAGATGCTAAGAAGGATTGAAAAGATCTTGTCAGGCTCATCTCTTTCAGCTACAGGACGAAACTTAATCTCGGCCCTGGCCTCTCCTTCTAATAAATCAAAGACAATCAAAGCCTGCTCAGAACGGGACCTAGGTCGCGAAGACAGATGTCGACGGGCCTCCTCCACCCAGTCCTCTGCCGTTAGAGAGTCGTTGGACAATTTCCCTGAAAATCTGGGGCATTTCCGTTCACTAGGTACATAAACGTAACGCTCCACCCCTCCAGTTGGAATAGGTGGGTGGGGAGCTAGATTTACCATACTAGCAGGTTGTCTAGGCTGGGAAGGGGAATTAGGGGTAGGGGACTGACATGTTACGTTACTTGAAGGACCAGCACTCTCCGTCGTAGGGGTGGCCATCTTAGTAGCCTCTTCCCTAAGCCTACTGTTGTCTGCCTGCAACTGTTGCACAAGCTCAGTTAAAGCACTGAGTTGAGCTGCCATTTCTTCCATATTCATACTAAAACCCCTGTCTGTTATGAATACAGAAAAAAAAGGGGGGGGAGGAGAATTAGGAAGAACAGAACAACTACAGGCTTATCAGATACACAGAGTAGGCAACTGCCAGGCAGCAGCAGTATGAGGTGACGAAACCTTCAGGCAGAGGTCTTCTTCCCTGCAGGCCCACGGTCCGGTATAGTGTGATCTTCAACCACTGTTTTCCCCCCCCAAAAAAAAGAATAAAATGCTAGCTAGTATCAGCCACAATAACGGATAACAAAGAAGTAGAATAACACAAAATAAAACAAAATAACAAAAACAGCCTCCTGTTTAGACCTATCCTGCCGACAACGCCAAATGTAACCAGGGGGTCATCACAGGTTATCCAATTAAATGGATACAAACACAGGCTGTTACAATCAAGTTGTTTTATTTTATTTTTCTAGTCCATGGGACTTGACGGAAAGGCAGGCATACAGTGTCAGACTGAGTCATACAAAAAAAAAGGAACAAATCAAAGAAAGAAAACAAACAAACATACCTGGGGTTACGAGCCGACCCAGGGAGGCTACTACCACACAGTAGGAATACTTTGTGGTAAATATTCTACCATAGGTGGTCACACGGTAAACGTCACTCAGGTGAGGGAGACTGTACAGCAAAGGGTTATACAAATATAGGGTTCACTACCACACTCAGCCACTAGGGCGTATTCACACAACAAACTGGGGGCGGAATCCAACCTTCCACCATACGTGTTTACACAGCACCCGTCCCTCAGGTGAGGGATCTCACGCAGAAAGAAAGGGGTATGTGAATAGCCGGGTTCACTACCACACTCGGCCACTAGGGCGTGTTCACACTGCAAACTAGGGGCGGAATTCTACCATTTACTAATTCCTACCATGTAGCCTAGCTGTCAACATTAAGTCTCCTGGGTCAGCATCGCATGCAAAGAAATAGAACAAACCAATATGACCTGCCAGGTAGGGGAAGGGTTAAAATAAATAAACCAGAATACCAACACAGTAGACACAACAAAGGTGGCTGTACATACAACTAGCTAGTAAATGATCAAACACAAAATTAAACAGGGGAAAACAGTGGTCAAGCTAACATGTGGACAACTGCTGCTGTGATCTAAAAGGAGAGGAATAGAATGAATATTTTGCACAGTATGGCACACCTTCTAAGACACGTACACTTTTATTTTAAATGACTAAAAAACCCACACATTGCCCATAAAATACTCAGCAGCAATAGCCCTGTAGCTACCCAGGGGTTAAAAGTGTCCCACAATATTGGTGATTCACTTGCCTTCACTTATGCTGGCTACCCACAAGGGAGGCCCAGACGAAACCAGAATAGAGGGACAGAACCACGTCAGGGCGACATCCATGCGTAGTGCTACCCACCGGGAACGGGAGTAGAATACTACGATAAAGGGAGGCAGACATTTAGACAGGAGACAGAAATGGCAACAACACAGGTGGCTAATTGCTTAATGTGATACGTTAGCGATGTACGCTAAAGCCACAGTTAAAGCTAAAACCCGCTGTTTAAAACTAGAACAAAACTGCGGGAAAGGGGTCATGAAATCATCCACTCCTTATATTATGTTGACAACATATAAGCTATGTTTACTCTAGCCATTATTACAGTCACAGGCTACCTTGAAGGCAAACTAGTAACACACAAGGAGAAAACCTAAGGTTGCATAAAAACAGTTTACATACCGCGAGCACCACCGGAGAAAGGTGCCTCGAATGGCGACAGTCCTACACTCGGCCAGTGACGGCAACGTGGTTTACAAACAAATTTTGCGAGAGCGTCCTTGTTTTTATCCAAGAGGGAGTGAGGTCGCCATTGATCTACGTCACTATCTGGGAGGGAGTCAGGTCGCCGTTGATGTACGTCACGGCCACCAGTGTGTCAATCATGGGCTGAAGGCTTTGACCTGACTACATATAAATATCTATGATCATATGAATTGATGAATAGTTCAAGTTCAGTAGGACCCAACAATATGAATGTGGTCCTGAAATAGCTGCGAATAAAACATCTGAGTGTTAATAAAATAGTTGATTAAAAATTAAAAACTAGACACGAATCGGCTGTGAACTGGACGTTAATGTCCGTCAGTACCGATCAGAATTGACGGTAACTTTCATCATAAGTTTCACTTTCGTTTCGTCACTTCGGACCCAAAAATAAAGTCGGTCGGAACACAACGCAAAATCATTTCTCATAAAATGGTTTAAATAGTGGAACAAGTCAGTTATGAATCCTCTTATGGATTCATTGGCCACATTTGAGCTCGCACACCAAACGCATTTTCCGATGACGCAGGAAATATAAGGCCAGTAAAAACCCGAGTGTCTTCAGGAACCGAAGACAGTTGTGACCCAGAAGACAGACTGTGAAGCAGTCTCACCTGAAGAGACACCGTGACAGAGTCCCAGCAGCACGACTAGTCCTCCTGCCTTCATCCTGCTGTCTCCACAGCAACACACCTGATGAGGAGACGTGGTGGAGCAGCGGGCTGCTGCTGTCTGAGCACAACAACACTACCGCACAGCACATATAGCGACGGCCTCAGCCAATAGAAACCCAGGAAGGCTGCAGCGTCATCAGTTTCCAGGTGAAGCGAATCCACGACGGTCAGGTGAAAATAACACGAACACGCAGTTATAGGAGTCATCTTTAGTGTCACTTTTGATTCATTTGCGTCGAGTTCATGCGATATTGAGCCTACACAGACGTGTGTGTGTGTGTGTGTGTGTGTGTGTGTGTGTGTGTGTGTGTGTGTGTGTGTGTGTGTGTGTGTGTGTGTGTGTGTGTGTGTGTTATGAGCTTCCTCACTAGCGTCCTGAGATCACATGTCTGACAACCAAACCCCAGAGCTTTCTGTTTTACTCTGAGAACAAGGGTTGATATAGTACTTCTACTCAAGTCTTGGTCTCCAGTACTTTATACATCTCTGACCACAGGTGTGCAGCCCCACCCAGCCAATCAGTCTGACTGAGGCCAGGTGAGGCTGTAAACCAGCCAGCAACAGCACACACTCCACATACACCCTCCAAATATCCCCAACACCAAATTGAGGCTGCCCCCCCCATCCAAGCAAACAGGAAGAAAAAAAAATAAAATAAGAAAATAAAAAAACACACTGGACTGTCACAGGGTTACCATACCTACAAAAAAAACAGACTCTTTTAAGGGTTGCCATACCTAAAAAACACAACCCCCCAAACCCCACTACCTCCACAGTGTCACACGCCAACCCCACCCTCCCCCTCCGTCCCGGAGACCGGAGGCCTGGGGCTGCTGCTCCATCTGGCGGAGGTGTCTCTGGGCTGGCTGGTTGCAGGGGCTGGCTGGATGGGCTCGGAGGAGGCCCGACAGCTGGGCCGCGGAGGTAGCTCCTCGGAGGGCCTGGAACAGTCTGTAGGTACCCCCCTCCACCAGGGCGACGAGGCATGATCCCCCATCTCCTCCTGGAGCATGGGGCCTTGGGCTCCTGGTCCCCTGGCAGAGGGGCGGCTGGCCTGGGCTGCTCCAGGCTGGATCCGGGGGAGGCTAGCTGCAGGCGGTTGCCGGTGGCGGTCGCTGCGCTGCCTCCCCGCTCCTCCGCTGGCCGTCGCTGCCGTTCAGGGGGAGCTGGTGCTGAGGTGGCTGTCCTCTGCCGCGGCTGGTGGCTCCAGTGCAGCTTTGGACAGCCCTTCCGTGTCCCGCCCTGGTCGGAGGAGCCCCACGTTGGGCGCCAGTGTGGCAGGGTCCCTCCTTACCACACGCCACCTAAGTGGCTTTCTTTGGGGCCCTCCGACACAGGACACGGGTAGATGTTGGTTCAAGATGTTTAATGGAGATTTCAGGTGGTATTCGCCGAGCTGACGTACAAACTGTCATGACTGTGGCTCCTCCTGGAGTGTGTGTGGTGATGGCTGCTTTATCCTGGGTGCCATGATTGCTCTGCACCACAGGTGTGCAGCCCCACCCAGCCAGAGTCCAATCAGTGTGACTCAGGCCAGGTGAGGCTGTAAACCAGCCAGCAACACACACACTCCACATACACCTCCACAGTCATGTTCTGACCTCAAGTTGAATGGACCCTCAGTGGTATCAGCCGACCAGCAGAGAGAGGACGGGTTCCAGTTCCACTCTCATAATGATATCAATTCATGATTATCCATGCGCTGTATTCAGGAAGTCATGTTGTGAATAAACTGCTCCAGAGAAAAACATGATTATGATGCGTCAGTGAAATTATTTATAAAATGTATATTGAGCTTCAAAGGTATAGTTAGCGATTCTGGGGAAAGATTGTTGATTGAAATACACCCCCCCCCCCCCCCCCCCCCCCCCCATAGGATTATGATCGCTGACTATACCTTTAAATTTCATGTAGTTGTTAAACTGTTTCAAAACCAGTATTTATGGCTACAGGCTCAGTTTGACAGTTTGTCATTTATCAAATATTAGGTATTGGGTCATAAATAACAGACTGGAATTGGAATTTTGGAAACTTTATTGACAGCACAAATAAGAAGAAACTGCTTCTAATATGTTCATTATAAATCACACAAAACCTAAACCCAAATGATGAACTCTAAAATATTGATATAAAAGACTGAAGATCTCGTTGAGGAATCGTCGAAGCACATCGACGGCCGCTGTATTGATTTCTGTACTACAATAATCATAGTAATCAACATATTAAAAATCTTGAACATTAATATTACTTCATAAAAGTATTCATGAGTCAAGCAATTCCTCATTCAAATATTAAAAGCCATACTTTTATGGAATTATTTTAAAAAAAAATCGATAATAATTACTTTGATATATTATCATTAGAGTATACAATGATTTGATATATATTTACACTTTTCTTACGAATTGATTGCTTTCAAAATAAATGTAATTATGAATGTTTTTGTGATTGATCAAACGTAGCATCTGAAGTTAGCTGAAGTCCCAAGCCTGCTGTAAGGATTATAAATGATGATCAATCCCCTCCTTCTGGTTTAGAAAAGATGACCATGAGAAGCCTCTTCATGATTACATGTTGACCCTAAACAGCAAGGAAGCACAAGTCAGGATTAAAACATTTATCACTAGTCAAGATATCACTGTTAATATACTGTTACAATATGACTTACTGTCATGAAGTACTGTTATAATATTACTATTACTGTGATGAAGTACTGTTATAATATTACTATTACTGTGATGAAGTGCTGTTACAATATTACTATTAGTGTGATGAAGTAGTTTTACAATATTACTGTCACTGTGATGAAGTACTGTTATAATATTACTATTACTGTGATGAAGTGCTGTTACAATATTACTATTAGTGTGATGAAGTAGTTATAATATTACTATTAGTGTGATGAAGTACTTTTACAATATGACTATTACTATGATGAAGTACTGTTATAATATTACTATTACTGTGATGAAGTACTGTTACAATATTACTATTAGTGTGATGAAGTAGTTATAATATTACTATTAGTGTGATGAAGTACTGTTAAATTATTACTATTACTGTGATGAAGTACTGTTACAATATTACTATTAGTGTGATGAAGTACTGTTAAATTATTACTATTACTGTGATGAAGTACTGTTATAATATTACTATTACTGTGATGAAGTACTGTTACAATATTGCTACTAGTGTGATGAAGTAGTTATAATATTACTATTAGTGTGATGAAGTACTTTTACAATATGACTATTACTGTGATGAAGTAGTTTTACAATATTACTGTCACTGTGATGAAGTACTGTTATAATATTACTATTACTGTGATGAAGTACTGTTATAATATTACTATTACTGTAATGCTGTACTGTATCTATATAATCACCCTCCCACCCATCCTCTAAAACATTGTGATGTCACCAAATACTGACTATGTGTTGAGAGGTTGGGCCTCAGGAGCTGGACTCTGTTCCTCACTGTTCCCAGAGCTGCTGTGAGAACCTGGTAAGTAGCAGAACGTGAGGAGGAGAAGTCATGAAGTTATCTGGATCAACAGAGCTGTATAGTCCAGTGAGCTACATGTATCTAGATCAACATAGTAGTAGTAGTAGTAGTAGTGGTAGTAGTAGTAGTAGTAGTAGTAGTAGTAGTAGCAGTATAGTAGTAGTAGTAGTAGTAGTGGTAGTAGCAGTAGTAGTACTAGTAGTAGCAGTAGTAGTAGTAGCAGTATAGTAGTAGTAGTATAGTAGTAGTATAATAGTAGTAGTAGTAGTGGTAGTAGCAGTATAATAGTAGTAGTAGTAGTAGTAGTAGTAGTAGTAGTAGTACTAGTAGTAGTAGTAGTAGCAGCAATAGTAGTAGTAGTAGTAGTACTAGTAGTAGTAGTAGTAGCAGTATAGTTGTAGTAGTAGTAGTAGTGGTAGTAGCAGTAGTAGTAGTAGCAGTATAGTAGTAGTAGTATAGTAGTAGTATAATAGTAGTAGTAGTAGTGGTAGTAGCAGTATAATAGTAGTAGTAGTAGTAGTAGTAGTAGTAGTAGTAGTACTAGTAGTAGTAGTAGCAGCAATAGTAGTAGTAGTAGTAGTACTAGTAGTAGTAGTAGTAGTAGTAGTAGCAATAGTAGTAGTAGTAGTAGTACTAGTAGTAGTAGTAGTAGCAGTAGTAGTAGTAGCAGTATAGTAGTAGTAGTATAGTAGTAGTATAATAGTAGTAGTAGTAGTGGTAGTAGTAGTAGTAGTAGTAGTAGTGGTAGTAGCAGTAGTAGTAGTAGTAGTAGTAGTATAATAGTACTAGTAGTAGTAGTAGTAGTAGTGGTGTTAATCATAAGAGCAGGACTGCAGTAAAAACACATTGAACTCACCAGCGAGTCGGTGTTTGGCTGAACCTAAGGATGAAGAGAAATGATGAGTGTGTAACAGTGGTAAACATCCTAATGTTATTATACGTCTACCAATCAGATGATAGTGTGGTAAACATCCTAATGTTATTATACGTCTACCAATCAGATGATAGTGTGATAAACATCCTAATGTTATTATACGTCTACCAATCAGATGATAGTGTGGTAAACATCCTAATGTTATTATACGTCTACCAATCAGATGATAATGTGGTAAACATCCTAATGTTATTATACGTCTACCAATCAGATGATAGTGTGGTAAACATCCTAATGTTATTATACGTCTACCAATCAGATGATAGTGTGGTTCACTCACCGCTCCTCTTCTTGTACACAAAGACTCCAGCAACACCAACAGCAGCAACAGCAGCGAGGACGAGAACAGCGATGATGATGGGGGTGGTGATGTCATTCTTGACCCCTTCAGGTAAACCAAGAAAAGAAAATGAGGTGTGTGATAATACTCCGTGTTGGACAGTCCTTCCATCACTTCACCACATATCTGCAGGTCAGTGTACAGACACATGCTGCTACACACATGATATATATATTCAGAATCTCCTGGAGCTCAGGGTCATGTGACCTGCCGCTGACACTGATCCTAGCCTTGTCCTCTCACTACGACTCATTTACCCACAATCCACCGTGGTCCACCAACGTGGTCCGCTGTGTTTACCACGTGGCTTCAGGTGTGTCCAGGTAGACCAGTGGTTGTGATGAGGTCAGGTGGAGGTGGTGAGACAGGTGTTCCTACCTCCATCCCTTCCAGGGCCGGTCTTTCCCCAGTTGGTCCTGACGAGGGCCGGGTCCAGTCGGGTAGAGATGTCCTCGATGCCTTTCAGCTGGACCACACACTCGTACCTCCGCCAGTCCTCCCGTGGGACCGACGTCAGGTCCAGGTCCACGCTGACCTGGAAGGTCCCGTCGGGGTTGGGGAGGACCTCCCCATGGTCCACATGCTCATAAAGCTCATCGCCGTCTCTCCTCCAGAACACCACCACCCTGTCAGGGTAGAAGCCTGTAGCATGGCACACCACTGGGGAGGAGGGTCTCCTCTGGAGGAGAGACACCTCAGGACGCTCTGGGGGGGGGGGGGGGGGGGGGGGGGGGGGGGGGGAGGGAGAGAATATTATCCGTAAGAAAGTCACTTGAGTAAAAGTCAGAAAGTAGCTCAAATAAAATGTACTTAAGTATCAAAAGTATTCCTCTGGGTTATACTGTACTAAAGTATCAACAGTATTTCTGTGGGTTAAACTGTACTAAAGTATCAAAAGTATTTCTCTGGGTTAAACTGTACTTAAGTATCAAAAGTATTTCTCTGGGTTAAACTGTACTTAAGTGTCAACAGTATTTCTCTGGGTTAAACTGTACTTAAGTATCAACAGTATTTCTGTGGGTTAAACTGTACTTAAGTGTCAGTAGTAACAGTAAACAGTTCATATGTCGGGAGGGTCGTGGTCATAATCGTCACTAATTTCAGAACAAAGATTTAACATTTCCAAACGTTTTGGAATACATCAAATAAAGGAAATGTTTATTTTGACAGTGAGAAACAAAGTCGGCTGTTAAAAGGAAATCAAACAGACGGCATCGCCTGTCCAGGCGTCTTTCCGACGGCGGCGGTTGAGTCAAATCAAATGAAGGAGCCGTTCTTAACTGAAGGGATTCGGCCAAAATGTGCTTTTCTGGCCGCGTCCCGGCGTTGTCCCCGTTAAAGAAACAAACAAGCAAACAAACAACGCGGAAAATAACCAAATGGGTTTTGTTTGTATTCAACAAGTGATGTCATCGGCGTATGTCCGAACACCGCGTTACCCCGGTAACAGCGACTACCGCGGCAAGCCTAGTACCTGGCCCACCGGGTCGTGTGACTACCTGTTCTCTGCAGAGTGCTCTTCCCATAGTCCAGGAACTTCTTCAGCCAATCAACACACTCCTTGTTGTAGTAGTTCTTATCATGTTCTAACTGAGCTCTATTCTGATCCCATCTCAGTTTGGAGATGAAAGCCTGTGGTGTTGGAGCGATCCATCTCAGGTTCTTCAGGTCCAACACTAGGAAGTCCTCCCCATCATAACCAAACTGTTTATAACCATCAGTGGTATCATCCTCATCATCCCACTCACAACCAGACATGTACTGAACCATGTGGACACCTGAGAGAGAGAGAGAGAGAGAGAGAGAGAGAGAGAGAGAGAGAGAGAGAGAGAGAGAGAGAGAGAGAGAGAGAGAGAGAGAGAGAGAGAGAGAGAGAGAGAGAGAGAGCTTAACTGTCTGTCTGTAGATTAACTGTCTGTAGAATAACTGTCTCTCTGGAGGCTAACTCTCTGTATGTTACCTGTCTGTCTGTAGGTTAACTGTCTGTCTGGAAGCTAATTGTCTGTAGGTTAGCTGTCTGTCTGTAGGTTACCTGTCTGTCTGTAGGTTAACTGTCTGTAGGTTAGCCGTCTGTCTGTAGGTTACCTGTCTGTCTGTAGGTTAACTGTCTGCAGAAAAACTGTCTCTCTGAAGGATAACTGTCTGTAGGTTAACTGTCTGTCTGGTGCTTAACAGTCTGTCTGGAGGTTACCTGTCTGTAGGTTAAATGTCTGTAGGTTACCTGTCTGCCTGCAGGTGAACTCCTGTTGAGCATCCCATAATATGAGTAGTGATGAAGTAGTGTAAAGGTAACACTGTATATAAAGGATGATGTACTGCAGTATTACTGTGTAATAAACCACTACAGGTCTCCTGAAGCTGCTGCATCACCTCATCCATCCCATAATATTCTGCCGAGTGTCCCACCAGGACACTGCCACTGCCGCTCTGTGTGTGAGTGCTGCTCTAGGAGTATTATGTGATGCCACTTGGTATGTGTGTGTGTGTGTGTGTGTGTGTGTGTGTGTGTGTGTGTGTGTGTGTGTGTGTGTGTGTGTGTGTGTGTGTGTGTGTGTGTAAACATACCTCCTGTCTGGTTGAAGCGCCGCTTCGCAGTCTCAATGTTGACTTTGTTGATCTGCTGGTGAACCAGATACCTTCCAGTTTGACTCTCCAGGTATTGTGGGTTATCTCTGGTGAGCTGGTCCATCCAGGACTGTTTGGGTTCTGCTTTCTGGCTGTTGCTGTCATAGTGAATAAACTGAAGTTCATCCACCATCCCAACAGCCACAAACTCTGGGAAGTTTGAGACTCCAGACGACGCCGTTTCGAAATACTTCAGAGAGTGAATCACTGTAGATAGACAGACAGACAGACAGATTAATACTGTACATCACGGTCAGAGAGACAGGCACATGCCCCCCCCCAGCATGTAGCCCCGCCCCTCCCAGCATGTAGCCCCGCCCCCTGGCTACAGGTATTTCGGGAGGTTTTGTTTTAACTTTATTGACATGTCAACAGGTTACAGTACAACGCTGCCATCCAAACGCTTCAACTAAAACACAAACAGCTTCATTTTAATCTTGCACACTAACAGTGATTTGACATCGTTTCAACTCAATGTTTCATTCTTACCGTATCAGTATATTCCTTAATTCACCTGCGCATTTTAATTAAATACATATTTACATTGTTAAGGATTTGAAATCCAGAATGAGTTATAGTGAGATTAAATGTGTCTTCTGTCGATAAGGTGAACATTTAATGTGTAATGCTTTTCTTGGAAAACACTCGTATTGTATTGAAATATAAATATCTATGATCATATGAATTGATAGTTCAGTAGGATCCAACAATATGAATGTGGTCCTGAAATAGCTCCGAATAAAACATATCTGAATGTTAATAAAATAGTTGATTAAAAATTAAAAACTAGACATGAATCGGCTGTGAACTGGACGTTAATGTCCGTCAGTACCGATCAGAATTGACGGTAACTTTCATAATAGTTTCAGTTTCGTTTCGTCACTTCGGACCCAAAAATAAAGTCGGTCGGAACACAACGCAAAATCATTTCTCATAAAATGGTTTAAATAGTGGAACAAGTCAGTTATGAATCCTCTTGTGGATTCATTGGCCACATTTGAGCTCGCACACCAAACGCATTTTCCGATGACGCAGGAAATACAAGGCCAGTAAAAACCCGAGTGTCTTCAGGAACCGAAGACAGTTGTGACCCAGAAGACAGACTGTGAAGCAGTCTCACCTGAAGAGACACCGTGACAGAGTCCCAGCAGCACGACTAGTCCTCCTGCCTTCATCCTGCCGTCTCCACAGCAACACACCTGATGAGGAGACGTGGTGGAGCAGCGGGCTGCTGCTGTCTGAGCACAACAACACTACCGCACAGCACATATAGGGACGGCCTCAGCCAATAGAAACCCAGGAAGGCTGCAGCGTCATCAGTTTCCAGGTGAAGCGGAACCACGACGGTCAAGTGAAAATAACACGAACACGCAGTTATAGGAGTCATCTTTAGTGTCACTTTTGATTCATTTGCGTCGAGTTCATGCGATATTGAGCATACACAGACATTAAAGTGTGTGTCTGTGTGTGTGTGTGTGTGTGTGTGTGTGTGTGTGTGTGTGTGTGTGTGTGTGTGTGTGTGTGTGTGTGTGTGTGTGTGTGTGTGTGTGTGTGTTATGAGCTTCCTCACTAGCGTCCTGAGATCACATGTCTGACAACCAAACCCCAGAGCTTTCTGTTTTACTCTGAGAACAAGGGTTGATATAGTACTTCTACTCAAGTCTTGGTCTCCAGTACTTTATACATCTCTGACCACAGGTGTGCAGCCCCACCCAGCCAATCAGTCTGACTCAGGCCAGGTGAGGCTGTAAACCAGCCAGCAACAGCACACACTCCACATACACCCTCCACATATCCCCAACACCAAATCCCCCCCCCATCCAAGCACACACACACACACACACACACACACACACACACACACACACACACACACACACACACACACACACACACTCTTTTAAGGGTTGCCATACCTAAAAAAAAATATAAACACAACCCCCCCAAACCCCACTACCTCCACAGTGTCACACGCCAACCCCACCCTCCCCCTCCGTCCCGGAGACCGGAGGCCTGGGGCTGCTGCTCCATCTGGCGGAGGTGTCTCTGGGCTGGCTGGTTGCAGGGGCTGGCTGGATGGGCTCGGAGGAGGCCCGACAGCTGGGCCGCGGAGGTAGCTCCTCGGAGGGCCTGGAACAGTCTGTAGGTACCCCCCTCCACCAGGGCGACGAGGCATGACCCCCCATCTCCTCCTGGAGCATGGGGCCTTGGGCTCCTGGTCCCCTGGCAGAGGGGCGGCTGGCCTGGGCTGCTCCAGGCTGGATCCGGGGGAGGCTAGCTGCAGACGGTTGCCGGTGGCGGTCGCTGCGCTGCCTCCCCGCTCCTCCGCTGGCCGTCGCTGCCGTTCAGGGGGAGCTGGTGCTGAGGTGGCTGTCCTCTGCCGCGGCTGGTGGCTCCAGTGCAGCTTTGGACAGCCCTTCCGTGTCCCGCCCTGGTCGGAGGAGCCCCACGTTGGGCGCCAGTGTGGCAGGGTCCCTCCTTACCACACGCCACCTAAGTGGCTTTCTTTGGGGCCCTCCGACACAGGACACGGGTAGATGTTGGTTCAAGATGTTTAATGGAGATTTCAGGTGGTATTCGCTGAGCTGATGTACAAACTGTCATGACTGTGGCTCCTCCTGGAGTGTGTGTGTGTTGATGGCTGCTTTATCCCGGGTGCCATGATTGCTCTGCACCACAGGTGTGCAGCCCCACCCAGCCAGAGTCCAATCAGTGTGACTCAGGCCAGGTGAGGCTGTAAACCAGCCAGCAACACACACACTCCACACACACCTCCACAGTCATGTTCTGACCTCAAGTTGAATGGACCCTCAGTGGTATCAGCCGACCAGCAGAGAGAGGACGGGTTCCAGTTCCACTCTCATAATCAGACTTCAGACACTTTATTGTCATTTCACACAAATGTACAGGATACATTGGCTGAAACGAAATATCGTTTCTCACCAGCTCCTACTAGCAGTGCTTTACTAAAAGAAAAAGAATAATAAATAATTTAAAACATGTTAAAATCATTCGGAAAAAAAAACAATCATACAGCTGCAGCAGTTTTGGGAACATGTCCATAATAATAAAGTGCTATTAGATGCAGGATGACTGACCTACTGACCTACGGGCGGGAGGGTTGGGTGTGGTGTGTGTGTGTGTGTGTGTGGGCGTGTGTGTGGGCAGGGAGCGCAGTCCATTTACCAGCCTTACAGCTTGTGCAAAAAAGCTGTTCAGCATCCTGGTTGTTCTGCAGCTGATGCTCCTGTACCTCTTCCCGGATGGCAGGAGGGAGAACAGTCCATGAGAGGGGTGATGGAAATCCCTGATAATGGCAGCAGCTCTGTGGGTGCAACGCTGCTCGTAGATCTCCTTCAGGAAGGGCAGAGAGGCACCAATGATTCTGCTGGCTGTTTTCACTATCCGGTTGAGCTGCTGTTGTTCGTATGCCTTGCAGCTCCCGAACCAGGAAGTGAAACCATATGTGAGAATGCTTTCAATGGTACCTCTATAAAAGGTAGTGAGGTGAGGAGTGGGCAGACCTGCCTTCCTGAGCCTCCGGAGGGGGTGGAGACGCCTCTGGGCTTTTTTGATGACCGCTGTGGTGTTTGTTGAGAAGGTCAGGTCGTCAGCTAGATGGACTCCCAGGAACTTGACGTTACTGACCCTCTCCACGGCAGAACCATGGATGTTTATTGGTGCATGTTGTCTGCCACCCCTCCGAAAGTCAATCACCATCTCCTTTGTTTTGTCCACATTGAGGACAAGGTTGTGGGATTCACACCATGCAGTGAGCAGCTCCACCTCGATCCTGTACGCAGACTCATCATTGTCACTGATGAGCCCCACCACTGTTGAGTCGTCGGCGTACTTGATGATGTGGTTGGTACTGTGCCTAGCAGCACAGTCGTGGGTCAGCAGGCTGAACAACAAAGGGCTCAGAACACAGCCCTGAGGAGAGCCTGTGCTCACTGAGATGGTCCTCGATGTTTGGCTGCCCACCTTGACTGCCTGGCGCCGCTGTGTCAGGAAGTCGAGAATCCAGTTACAGATGCCAGTGTCCACCTGTAGCATCTTCAGCTTTTCCACCAATTGTTGTGGAATGAGCGTGTTAAAGGCTGAGCTGAAGTCGATAAGTAGGATTCTGGCATAGGTGTTTTTCCTCTCTAGGTGGGACAGTGTGAGGTGGAGTGTGGTGGCGATGGCGTCCTCTGTGGACCGGTTGGTTCTGTATGCAAACTGTAGGGGGTCCAGGTTTGCAGGGAGGCAGTTCTTAATGTGGCGCATGACCAGCCGCTCGAAGCATTTCATTATGATTGGTGTTAGGGCCACAGGGCGAAAGTCATTTAAGCAGGCTGGTTTTGACTTCTTAGGAACAGGGATAATAGTAGCACTTTTGAGGCAGGTAGGCACAGCTGCCTGGCTGAGCGATGTGTTAAAAATGTCTGTAAAAACATCTGACAGTTGCTCAGCGCAGTCCTTTAAAACACGGCCAGGGATGTTGTCCGGCCCTGCAGCTTTGCGTGGGTTAACGCTAGCGAGGACCCTTTTCACTTCAGCTGTGGACACCTGGAGTACCTGGTCAGTGGGTGATGGTGGGAGTGTCTGTGCTGGAATGATGGAGTTGACCTCAAAACGTGCATAGAAGTCATTCAGTTCATTCGGTAGAGAGGGGTCACTGTGGCATGTCCGCAGGGGGAGGGGCTTGTAGTCTGTAAGGTTCTGAAACCCTTGCCACAAGCGACGTGGGTCTTTGTCACTCATGAAGTGGCTGTTAAGTTTTTGTGCATACAGCCTCTTTGCTTCTCTGATCCCCCGGGACAGGTTCTTCCTTGCCACACTGTATGCTGCCGTATCACCTGCTTTAAAAGCTGCATTGCGGGCTCTCAGCAATGAGCAGACCTCCTCAGTAAGCCATGGTTTCTGGTTGGCACGCCTTTTTATTGTTTTAACCACTGTGACATCATCTATGCATTTATTGATGTAGCCAATGACAGATTCTGTGTATTCTTGTAAGTCAATGGCATTTTCATATGTTGCTGCTTCTCTAAAAATGTCCCACTGAGTGCTCTCAAAACAGTCTTGCAGTGCTGTTATGGCTTCCTGTGGCCACTTTCTGATCTCACTGACCACTGGCCTTTCCTGCTTCACCCTTGGTTTGTATGCTGGTGTTAGCATGACAGCCAGATGATCAGAGCTACCAACATGAGGAAGGGGGGCAGCTCTGTAAGAGTCTTTGATGTTTGTGTACACCAGGTCTAATGTGTTTTCCCCCCTTGTTGCAATATTCACGTGTTGGTAGAATTTGGGCATGACAGATTTGAGACTTGCCTGATTGAAATCTCCGGCTATGATGAAGAAGGCGTCGGGGTGATCCGTCTGCGTCTCGCTGATGTTGGTGTAGAGCTCTGCCATAGCCTCCTTGCAGTTTGCGCTCGGTGGTACATAGACGGCCGTTACAATGACTGCCGTCAGCTCCCGCGGCGTGTAGAATGGTCGGCATTTAACAGTCATGAACTCTATGTTTGATGAGCAGAGAGTAGAGACCACCACCGAATCCTGGCACCACGATTTGTTGATGTAAACTGCCAGGCCGCCTCCTCTCTGTTTGCCGGTTAGCGAGGCTACTCGGTCCGCCCGGTGCAGTGTTAAACCCTCCAGCTGGACCCCCGCGTCGGCGATGTTTTCGCTCAGCCATGTCTCCGTGAAAACGGACACACAGCAGTTCCTCACGTTGCGTTGGGAGGCTCTCCACAGTCTGATGTAATCCAGCTTGTTGTCGATAGAACGCACATTAGCCAGCAGAAGTGTGGGGCACCGCCAGCTTTTGTGGATTTGCAGTTAGTCTGGCGTGCACTCCTCCGCGCTTACCCCCGCTTCCGCGTTCTGTCACACCCGCTTGCGGCGTATCATTGCCGGTGCTGCTCCCCGCGCGACCGTGGATCTCATTCGTCGCAGTAGTCCGAGCTCGCCTAACGCGCTCATCAGGTGTTTGTCGCAGCAAGAGACTCTGTTACGGACTTCCATGAGAAACTGTCGCTCATACACACGTCGTTCTTTCACACAGTTTACATCCACACCATTTACACGCGATTGCACTGCCATGTAGCTGGGAGAGGCCGCCGCAAACGTCGGTCGCGCCGCCATGAATGCATTAACGTGTAACCGTGTAAAAATACATGAACTGTTTCGGCAGTCATACAAATTGTGGATTTGTATTATACCTGGGAGTAGAACTGCTGCAGGAAGGGCTTCTTAACAGCAGGCATCATGCTGTCCAGATGGGCCTGCAGAGAGTCAAACTGCTCTGCCAAAAACACCCTGGATAATACAAACAAACAAACAAACACAGCAGATCCTTTTAGAGCAAAAAAAAAAAGTGAATGAAAAAAATGACAGCCTTTGTTACTGAGGTTTTCTTGAGCACAGAGGTGTACCGTGACCAATAAAACCTAAAGACCCTGGTTTTTTGGTCGGTATAAGGCTGATGCCTTACACGTCAAGACATTTTTACACTTATATTTGACACTAAGGTTTGTTTTAAAAAATGAGTCCGAGATGTTCAAAGTTATGAGCATGTTAGCATCTGTGACAAGATTAAAGAATAATATCTCACGATATTGAAATTAAATTCACATGGTAGTTCAATTTCGGCAAATTTTCACAACTTGTGTCAAGAGTTCAACAAGCATCATTATTGCAGTTAAATGGTAGCAAGGTCGTTCTGTGACCCATACACCCCTAAAAAATTACTTCAAAAATGTCAACACAATCATAGCATTTTGAGGATTTTCTGGCCTTTAACCAACACCAATAATGTTTGGGTCAATGAGAAACCAAAGTGAGCAACAACCACAAATAATCAACAAGAAAACAGCAACACACTTCACAGTAAACACATTGGTGAGCTTACCTGTCACATAACGCCTTACTGAATGATTTGATTCAAATTTCAGAAAGTTTAAGATCTACCCGGCAAACCTCTCTTAATTGTTGAGGCTTCAATGATAGCGTGTATATATATATATATAGTATATATATATATATATATTATATATATATCACCTCAACTTAGATTTGCTCCTATAGAAAATATAGGATTCATATTCCCCCTGTGGACTTCTATGGCCAAGGTATTGTCGTGATTGATTGATTGCAGGGGGATTCTGGGTAATTCTGGGTTATCTTTTTTCTGATGGAAGAAAGGGGAATGCGAGAAGACGAGCAAGAGAGAGAAAATGGAAAAGTTGTGGATTATTAAAACAAGACCCTTTATTTTAATAAATCAATGATTAAAGTAAATTAGTGGAAGTGGGGGAAGAACCGAAATAGGACCTTTTTGACCCTCACCACACACACACACCACGCGACGCACCACACCACGCACACACCATCATTCATCAAAACATAACGAAACGACAAGAAACAAAATGATATTCCCCGTGCATCGATGAGAGTTACGACGAGGGTTGGCCTGGCTCAGCCCGAGCTCAGAGACATGCTCCTCTAGGTGTCCATGTGCTTGTTACACAGCCGGGACCCCCGCGGAGGAGTAATTGAAAGCGTGCTCGGAGGGCTGACCGCTAAACCTGCTCCAAATGAATCCCGTCGGAGGTGGGTGGAGGAGGGATGGTGGGGGTATGCCGGGCTCATGTACTAGCAAACTTGAAATGTCTTCACAAACAGCATCTGCGCAGGGCTATACGGAGAGAGCAGCCAGAGATTACTCTACTACAGATCTGTAGTAGAGTAAAAAAAACTAAACCAAACAAAGCAAAGGGAAGTAAATGAAGTCCTGTAAACCCTTCATTAAGCACAGCGTAAAAAACACTTCAATATGCCTTGTTGCAAATACAACATAGGCTTTTAAAAAAACAACAACATTTTAGCGGACCTGGCAATGAAATCACACATTCGAACACGAACACGTCCAACTGGCGCGGGTGTTTATTGTATAATAAAAAGACAAAAACATGCGCACACACCCCGACCAAAGTGTGTGTAGTCCTTCACTGTAGTGCGATAACAGAGAAGGATAAAGAGGATAAAGGAAATCTTCACCTCGCATTGCCCTTACCTTTGATCTGATGTTTTTACAAAAGGCATCCCCCTCATCACACCTCCTCCCCCCCCCCCCCCCCCGCCTTATCTACATCAGCTACACCGTTCAACAGGTCCTTAACCTTTAGCAGCAGCGATATCATGGCGGCTATATGCTGAACATGTCCGTGGGTCCATGGGCTGGGGTTAACCAATGCGTGACATTGCTGCCTATGCAAATGGGCCGCCGTTATAGGAAGGCATTGGGGGTATGGAAAAAATATGAATAGTAGTACCATGTAGTAGTAGGCCCTTGTTGTACTCTTTCTATACTAGCACCAGAGAGCTTTCAGCTGTCTGGGTAAAGGCAGTGTTGGAGGCGTTCTCATCCACTGTGCCACCTTGTTCTTTAGCTGTACACCTTTTTTTATCTTGTTTCGTGTGAGTATGGTTTATTTGCATCTGAAAGTGACTGTCAAGGAAAGCATACAACTTCCACCCTCACCCAGGATATCTGGATTTTTTTCTACAGGCGTGTGTGCCGAGCCCCTCTTCCTTGTATGACACCTTCCCCCTGTGACTGTCTACCCGTCCCACAAAACAAACCACCATCGGCAAGTTCGCAGACAACACCACAGTCTGGCCTGCCTGATCTCTGACACGATGGGTCAGCAGCACACAGGACGAGGTACGAAACCCGACAGCCTGGTGTTCTGCCGACAATCTTATCTTATCTTACAAAGACAGATAAAGAGATTGTAGTGGGACTTAAGGAAGACAATTCAAACTCCTCCCCTCTGGCAGGCGGGTACAGGACAATACATGACCTGTACCTACAAGACCCCCCCCCGCCGCCCCGCACCCACATACCTGCTAAAACACACACACAAACGCACCCATACCCCCCCCCCCCCCCCCCCCCCCCCCCCCCCCCCCCCAAGTGATTTGTGTGCGTTTGTGTGCTGCTACATACTTAATGTATTTATATAACCGGTGGCACTTAAGAGTACTTAAGAGGGCGCAGGAGTTCACACCATGTTGGTGTTGAAAAAAAACGCACTATTTAATGTTTTCATTGCATTTCTTTTCTTCTCTAAATTGTCTGCACAGATATCACAAGAGAACAAGATTAAACATATTACTCCTTTCCGTACATCGATTGCCAGAAATTAGAGATTTAACATCCCTGCATCAATTGTCTTCATAATCCGATGGCAATTATGTTGAGGTAGAAAGATTCACAGGATGAGGTTGCAATTGCATCACATTATTTAAAATAAATTATCATAAACACCACAATTGTACTTAAGAGTACAGTTCTTATTTTTATATTGTTCTTTTGATATTGTTTTTAATATCAGGAAGTGCCGTCGTAATTTCGTTGAGTTGTTGTCTTGCACAGCTGTACAACGACAATTACGTTTCTTGAACTTGAACAGGTGATACTGAAAAATGTCACACTAAAGAATCCTCACATTCTAAATGGGCAAGGAGTTGTTAAAAACAGTGGTGTGTGTGTGTGTGTGTTTGAGGGTGAGGGAGGCTAGAGGTGAGATTGAAAGCAATTCGGCAGGAGAGACTGGGCGTATAAGAGTGATTTATTGAGACTGATTATGTGCCGTTATTCAGCGTCTACCAAAGTTTATAGCATAATAGTATATTAGGGAGTCATTCAGAAATTCAACGTTGAGGAGAGTCAGCAAAGAGCTCCAATGCAACTCCTCCTACCACAGTCACCCATTCTTCTCAGACTCCTTCATGCACAAATTAGATCCTGCGACCAGGGCTGAACAGGCGGTGCTAATGAAGCGTATGGGCTGTTTGATGAAGGATGAGACAGTCCCTCTAGTGTGATCAGTGACACAGCTTCAGTGAGTTTTATCCGATCATACGGACACGCCAAAGAGAAAATTATCCACACACACACACACCCACACACTTAGGAGAATAAATAGTTTGAAAAGGTGTTTTTTTGATGATCGATGAGCTGAAATTGTACCTTGAAAAAAAGGGATGGATTCCAAGACAATAGGGGTTATGCGCAACATACTTCCGCATTCTGCTAAACAAGTCTCATCACATCCGGTTCAGGTCCACTGTACCGCACTCGCATTATGTTATTTATTAATCCGCACTTCCAGACCGTCACCGGGGCTTCTGAGTAATATGTCCGAGGAGAGCAGCCCTCTCCCGGACTCACGCTAGCTTTTATCGCTGTTTTTTTTTAAAATTGTATTTATTAATCCACACTTCCAGGGCGTCACCGGGGGCTTCAGAGTAATGTGTGTCCGAAGACAGTAGCCCTCTCCCGGACACAGACGCTAGCTTTAACCGCTGTTTATTTTTATTTATTTATTTATTTAATCCGCACTTCCAGACCGTCACCGGGACTTCAGAGTAATGTGTCCGAGGAGAGCAGCCCTCTCCCGGACACAAGCTAGCTTTTAACCGCTGTTTAAAAAAAAAAAAGTATTTATTAATCCGCACTTCCAGACCGTCACCGGGGCTTCAGAGTAACGTGTCCGAGGAGAGCAGCCCTCTCCCGGACTCACTCGATAGCTTTTACCGCTGTTTTTTTTTTTTTTTTTTTCCATCCATCTTTTCTTCTCACTAACATTCAGATGTTAAAACCAAATAAAACGCCAACAGTAAAAAGGGCTAACTAGGCCAAGTCAATAGCTGTCGCCATCAGTTCCTACCGCTGCTACCGGCTTTAACGACAAGCGGAAGTCAGGAGACCAGTTTTCCGGTTTGGTCACGTGACGCTCGGCATAAAAGCCCATTGTTTGCAGGAACAGGACAGAAAAAGTGTAGTGGCTAGGGTGTTCGGCTCCAGCCAAAAGGTACTGGGTTCAATCCCCAAAGTCCACATCCTACCGGTAGGCCTCCTTGAGCAAGAGACCTAAAACACTACCCTGCTCCCTTAATGACATTTATCTGAATCCTTAACAAGTCGCTTTGGACAAACGCGTCTACTAAATAACAAAATACTAGTAAATGGTACTTACAGAGACTCTGTCGCTACGACTCTCTGAGCCAGGCCGTACAGGGTCCCACTGTTGGTGAGGACCACCAGTTGGCTGAGATGGGGGCTGGGCACCTTCTCCTTCCTGTCCTCCACTGGCCCGTGGACTCCCACGCTCTCCCCTGCGGCCTCCTGGGAAATATCCAGAGAGAGTGAGAGATGAAGTTAGCCTTGAAAAACTCAGGAGTACCTTGGAAAATTCCACTCCATTGGGCTTTGACCGCCGTCGGTGTATGAATGTGTGTATGAATGGGTGAATGTGAGGCAAAAATTGTAAAGCGCTTTGAGTGGCCACTGGTCTGAAAAGTGCTATATAAATGCAGTCCTTTTACCTTTTACTATAATATGCAAAACAGAAAAAAAATCCTGTAATGTTATATAGGTTACAGTGTATTTATATAAAAGCACACACCAATTAAAATCAATACAGCTATGTACACATTACCACAATTGCAATTTATGACATCATGGCACATTTACTTTATCAGGAATTGCCTGGCCAAATATAATCATCTTTAATATGAAACATATCTCTCTCTCTCTCTCTCTTGTTTCCCTTTCTTTTAATATCCAGCTCAAGGTATTGTCTCATCAATCAGGACAATCCCAACCCCACACATGAGGCTTTAATGTTTAATCTTTAATGCATTAAAATTCCATAGCGGCAGAAGAACTACTAATATCTCCTGAGTGAGGTGATGTATATCTCTCTCACCCATCACCTGGGTAAACTGTGAAACCTCACAGGACTCAACAGATCAATAGCAATCACTCACTCAAATATGCCTTGTGGGCTCTTTGTGTGTGTGTGTCATCATCCACTTTTACTACACTGTTCTCCTTTGCATCCTGGTGTAACAGGGCTATCACTTCAGAGAGCCACTGGGTTTTTTTAATTGTAAGAAATGCCATTGTCAAGTAGCATAAGGGCCTAAAGCTGGAGATACAAAACAATATGCGAGTGTTAATGTTGTCTTTAACAGCGTATATCCATGCATTACAATAGAAACAATACAACAATACCTCACAAATGCAAGGGGACTACGTGCGCTAGACACATTTGTTTGGCAATATAGCGCAAATACAGTTTTCAGTCTGCTATTTGTAGCCATCCCACCATCTGGGTTTCATAATACTGTCGCTTCTGTACTACACAATCAAATATGAAGGCAGCTTTCTATTATCAAGTCACTTGTTGTGTTACTTTTTGGCTTCCTGCTTCCTACATTTGGTCTAAAGCCATTTGTGAGCTAATGCCACCTACAGTCTTTTTTATTTTATAATTTTGCTGTCATTATTTTTCCACATTGTTTCTCTAACAACATATGGTGTAGTAGGAGGCACCTACGATATCGGTTTTTAATAAAACAAATAGCATTTGGGGTGCCCAACATCATTTTAAATATTATTTTTCAATAATATTAGAGTCTAGGCCTAGAGTGTCTCCTTCGTATTTTTTATTTTTTTTCTCCCAAAAGATCTACTCCCAAAAGCAAACAGGGTTTTATGTAAGCTCATTAACATCATTTGTTGCTGTTGTTGTTGCCCTTCAGTCCTCCTGAATATCAAATAAAGTGTCGAGGGCGCAGGAGTTCAAACCATGTCAAAACCGCATGTATGCCGATGGCACAGATTTTGTTTTCATTGCATTTCTTTTCTTCTCTAATTGTCTGCACAGATATATCAAAAGAGAACAAGATTCAAAATATTACTCCTTTCCGTACATCATTTGCCAGAAATGAGAGATTTAACATCCTTGCATCAATTGTCTTCATAATCCTGTGGCAATTATGTTGAGGTAGAGAGAATCACAGGATGAGGTTGCTATTGCAATATATTAGCGTGACATTATTACTTAAAATAAATTATCATAAAACACCACAATTGCAAGGTTTATGCAATGGAAATCTTTGTGTTGAGGTAGATGCAGGGTTAGTTTACTGTCATCATCTGGCCACAAGACAAATGAGTTCACTGCATGGAAATTAAACGCAATTAGGTGACAAATTGGCAGCAAACCATGTTAAATATGGGGGGGGGGGGATAGAAATAATTTGTTTTCCACTGTCACAATTGAGCATGTTAGTACATGTAATTAATTCATATTTGTGCAGTAAGTAAGGGTTTTCTTCTTTAGAAATGGGAGGGATTTTTAAATCCATTACGTCTCATTGTTTGTTAGTGGAGGATGAGAATAACTTTCTATGGGAGTTGTAGAGCAGCATGTCGTCTACATCGCCAACATACTTTATATTAACTTTATATACTTAATAGTTTTTGGTTGTTATTGACATCAATGATGTGCGTTTCTTCTAAGTTATAAATGTAGTTATGGTCGCGCCTGAAATGCATACTTTACAAACTGCAGAAATACTTACACAATACATCCATCAATCTTAAAATGGTCACAAATGGCATTTATCTACCGCTATTGAAGCTATTCAATATTTTGTTATCTTAAAAATGGAAATATAAGAAAAAAAGCACAACATTTTGACTGAATGCCAAATAAACACAAACACATCTGGTGGAAGTGCTTAGGCAGCATTGCATTAACTCCATTATGAAGATGCTGGGGGAGTTCCTGCCTGCGTGAGAATGCAAGCCATCCAGGATCTGAATAATGGAGATTCAATATTATGCCGAAGATGCCTTCTGTTACGAAACGGCCAGAGTTGCAGCCCATTAAAAGCCAAACGCAGAGCAAAAGAAATATAAGAAGGCTTAATTTCAGCGGAATGTATCAGCACATATCACCCAGCGTCACAGATAACGCAGGTTTTCTGGGGACTTCAGCCGATCAGCCAGGGGGTTAATTATGGCTAGATGGCTTTGTAAAGCACAAACACTAAGGCCAACAGAGAATGCAAATGTCTCTCTTGTATATCACCATGCGTTCCTTCTAAGCCTTCAGCCATTTCCAGAGAGCTTTCTCAGTGAGTCAGCATTGTGTGGTCTTCTGAGGAATTGAAAAGCAAAATGAAGGCAGAGAACCCTGCAGAAACATTGTAGTTTGATCTCAATTCATCACTGTACCGATGGGTTTCTTTTCAAACAGATTACATACAGCTAATATGCATGTGCCGTAAGGAACACTATCAAAGAAATGACTTAATAACCTCACACAAAAAAACACAATATCCAGGGAAAAGCATACTTTACTGATTATCAAGTAATAGATTTGAGAAATAAGTGCTGACTGGCCTAATGAAAGACAGTGTGCCTGGAAGCTGAATGGCAGACTGGTAACACATTTAAAATACATGAGTAAAGCACAGATTCCTTTGGTGGAGTTTTATAACTCAAGACATAAAAAAGCTATGTCGTTAAACGTTATTCTTTATTCAGCGTTCAATAGCGTTAATTCACTGTTTCGTGGTTGTAAAATGTTAATAATTTTATGATTTTTATCATCATAACGTATGCATCTCGATAAAACTCACAACACAGATGTTCCCTGGAGAGCGATAATATGAGGAAAAATTACGACATGACAAACGACAATATGACCAAAAAATGCGGAGGACATTCTTTTAGTTAGTTTTTTTTATATGAAGAGAGGCCCTCAGACATGAGAAAACTTTCCGAGGCATTGTGTGGGTCTAAAGTTCCAGTTGGGACAATCAGTCTTTCCGCAGTGAGCCAAGATGAGGAGCATAAAGTGGAGAGGCAGCCAATGGTTGTGTCACAGCAGGAAAGACGGCTCAGAATTTGAAGGCTTAATGTGGCACGAGGGCTTTAAAAAAAAAAAAAAAAAGAATCGCAGTTTTTCCTTAATGCTTCTCAGTTTATTTTATTTGAGTGTGAAAAGTTGTGTGGCAAATTGTTAAAATTCAACGTTCAAAACGAATATTTTTCTAAAACTATCGTATCAAGTTGCTTCTGAGTTTATGGAAAACAATAATATATGCCATATAATATATTCCATTTGGTGAACATTTAACTTGTCTTGCAAGTGAGTGCATACATTAGTGGTGTTACTGCCATGCCCTACCAGCTGAGCTAGTTAGGATATTGATGCTCACTTCCGTGTAATGATTATGACTGATAGCTGGTCTAATTATATGCCTAACACTGAATCGCTGACTGTAGAGGGATTAAAAAAGATCTGTAGAGAATGCTTGCCGTTGACTTCTGCTGCTAACACGCCGACCAGCCATAGTAGAGTGAGAGGAAGTGACCTCACCTAACCTGGATATTTATACTTTGGGAGTGGCTAGGTTGTTAGCTTCTTCACCTGGGTTACAAGAGGGCTGTCAGAATCAACCATTTCGGGATATTTCTCCAGAAAAAAAGTAAATGACAAAGATAAGACATGCTGAAGATAAAGTCATAAAACAGTACTGGCACTGATGGCATGGAAAATAAATACCTGGTCCACATCTGGGCTGACGTAAATACTGTTCAGCGCACAGGTACCCTGTTAAATGTCATGAATAAATAATACATCGGTTATAAATGATTTAATAGTTATGATGATGTATGTAACATGTCAAAAGCAACTCCTCTTTTTCATGCAAATCTTTATAGTGTCAAGGGTGTTTGACTGGCAGCTGAAAATTTCTGGGTTCAAACCCCAATGACCTGTAGGCCTCCTTGGGCAAAATGTCTAACCCCTAAGTTCTTCACCCCACTCTAAGACACTTTGGATAAAAGCGTCTGCTAAATTACTAAACACTAGTAAATGTAATATGGCCTCTTTATATATCAACAGTTCTGTTCTTTGTTTTTATACAAGTGCGTTCAAATGGACCACACATTCCCATCCCTGCCTTACATGTTAAGCATAGATACTCCCTCTGTCGCAAATGTCCCTTCTCTTCCGGGTGGTTTCTCCATTGAAACCAAAAGCTTGTCCAGCAAAAGAGAAGATACAACAGCTAAGCAGTTGCCTTTGTCCCTGAGCCATGCTCTGTGCATACAATAGAACAGTGGATAATAAAGCCCTGGTCCCACTGTCCTATTAAATCCCCAGCCATCTACCGTTGCAACAAACTATATTTCCACATGTGAGTAAATGCACTTATAGCTTCATGATATAGAGGCCAGATAACAAGAACACCAATTGGCGAATCTGAACTGTGCCCCATCACTTTCTCACCCCCACAGAGAAATCGACCAGTTTATAATCAATCAGATCTCGGGGTGTGAGAAAAGTGCTGACGACAAGTTCCTGGACTGCTAAAGATTGATGTGGTGTGAATTATACAGGTATAAAAACCATTCAACAGCTAAAAGGAGGGGGGGAGGTAGGTAGCACCTTTGAATAAGGGGGCAGGGGGGCAGTTACTCTTAAAAGACGTACAAACAGTTTAAAGAAGAAAAACTAAGTGCTAGGGGGAAATGTCCGCACTGAATACTCGGCCCTTAATAAATGCATGGCAGAACAGTGTCGAACATTCATCGGAGGCCAAACCATAATTTCATAATGTCATTTGGCAATTGCCAGTCTGTCATTTTGGAAAAAGAAACTCTTGGTACTCCAATGTCAGTTTTGATATGGCTCAATAGCAGCAGGAATGGTTTGTTTAATAACATGAATGGCGTCCATATATATATATATATATATATATATATATATATATATATATATATATATATATATATTTTTTCAAAATAAAATCCCATGTGGCAAAGTAAGGCATCAAAGGTAGAGATCGTATCACACAGCTCCAGAAGTGGCCGTGAAAACAAGAGTTGCCCAGGGAGAGGGATGAATACCCAGGGAAGGACATCAGGGAACCAGAGACCAAACGGAGACACAGAGAGAGTGCTGAAGGAGGCAGGAGAGAGAGAGCGAGAGAGAGAGAGCCTGCTGATGATTATATATGGAGCTCATGGCTGCGGTCCTAACAGGAGAATTTTCCCCTTGCACAGATCAAAGCAAAGAGGGACACGATATCTTGTTCAACCGTTTGAAAAAAACAAAAACAGAAAATGTTTTAATTAGATGGCGCGAGAGGCAGCTATAGAGTTGTATGTGTTGTGTGTTGGTGGTTTGTTTCCCTCAGAGGAGTGGAAGTATGATGAGTTTCTGTCATTTATCACCGTGTTCCTGTGGGATGTGTAATCTTCTTTTCGCAGATGCTTAGGGTGAGAATGGGCAGACGCACCACTGGTCCAGAATTCAACACAGAACAGGCCGTTTCGGTCTGCAGAGATCCATTCCTGGAGTATATTCCATCCAAGCCAAAGCTCGACGAACGACGAAGACCACGTTTCGCCTTTTTTTCATGTTTTGTTTCAATGCTCAATTTACGACGGGTATTATTGAGGGGGAGGGAAAACATCTTCCACTTAAAGAGCAAATATCTGTGGTAGCAGAAATTTGATTGAATAACCCCCCCCACCCCCGCCGCCACCTTGACCTCCAGCGTCCCCCACCATCACCACTACCCTCCCTCCCTCCCTCCCTCCGCTCCACTCCACTCCACTCCCGCCCAATGGAATGAAACAAAGCTCTCCACGGGCCTGCGGCTGAGTCCGGGAACCACCCGGTGTTCCTGATGATTTTGGCGGTGGGTGGCGTCCCCGGACCCTGCTGGTTCTCTAGTATTTATACTTCAAACCGCCTCCATCGAAATTCCAGTGCCAATAAATTTGACTCTGCACTCAGAACTCCTTCGCCTTTTTTTTTTTTTTTTCTTCGGCGGGATGGGGGTGTGGGGGCAAATGCTGAGTCAGGCCCCTCTTGCCTGCTGAAACTGCGTTTTTTTTTTTTGTGCTATTGGGTTTGCGTTGCGTGTCTGTCAGGTAATTTGTTTGTGGGCAGCCTTTCTTCAAGGCACTGTCTGAGGTGGTTGTGTGGAGGTGGGCTATGCCTTTGCTATAGTGGCAGCTCTACATCCCGAGAGCAGAGGACACCCCCCTCACCGAGGCACCTAACACCTATTTAAAAGCTACTACAATACTAAAATATAAATAAAATATTTTAACATTCAATGGGAAACTAAATATCCTGAATATATATGTTTTACAAAGCTACGTACATTCTGTAACATTTTGGAGTGATTAAAATAACTTTGGCAAAAAAAATATGATGGTTCGAGTTCCCAAGACCTCTTTTCAACTTAACAAAAAAAATAGAGACCCTTCATCCCCAAAGGCCGTTGAACTTTGAAAGCCTTACGAGTCAATAATCCCCCATTAAGTGACGAAAGCCCTCAGCTAAGTAGTGCATGGTAAAGAGCTGTCCTAAAGCGTCTCAATCACTGGGGGATGGACAGCTTATTTTCTCTCTATTCTGGCCCAGGGACCCTAGTAGCAAACGAGGGGGGATGGGGGGAATGTGTCTTGGGAGGGAGGCAATTACTTTCGAGGGGATCTCATCGCTGGCCTTTGTCATTCATCCTTATCCGAGAAATGTGTTTCTCATTAGACAAACGTTGAACGGAATTAGAGCCATGGTAGGGTGTGTGTGACAGGGCCCATCAGCCTCGCTGTTTTTTTTTTCCCTGTGGTGACCCGTCCCCGTGCACCTGGTCTAGAGGCACAACATCTGGCACCGCAATTGCATACGACATACAAATTGTCTCACCTTGGAAGAAAGCCATTGCAAGGGGCTACTGAGTGTGTCGAGAGAAAAAGGTTTTCGGGTGGGATTTGGTTTTGGGAGCTGTGGTGAGTCATCAGCCGGCACTTTGGCAGAAGTTTGAAGACAGAAGAAAAGTTGGAGCACGCACAGTGTGTCCGTCAGCAGCAGCTGCGCGCTAATTAGAGTGGAGGTGATGTGTAGTCACCCTTATCAATAAAGTGTCAAGCTCCCAGCTGTGCATAAATACAGATGAAAACATATGTGTATGACAGTATGTGTGTATGCAATGTGTTTGTGCATGTATGCGTGTGTTTTAGGGAAAATTCACAGAATCGCAATGGTGCACAGGCATAAAAGTTCACGATGCGATTGCCAGATTAAAAAATGTTTACTGCAGGACGTTTGCCACAAGTGAAACATCGAAGACAAGAACCCAGCATAACTCAAAAAAACATGGCTGGAGTTGGTGTGCAATGCATCACACACACTAAATCTGGCCTTGCAAAAATCCCTGAAGGTGTACAGGGTGTAAGAGCTTCTAGTGAAAATGAGGAAGGTGGTAACTTTTTTTTACAGAAGCAACTGAAGTTCTACATGAAATGCAGGCACCTGCCAAACCACAAGCAGGTTCATGATGTTTCCACAAAATGGAACAGTTCCCTTGACATGTTGGAGCTTGTTTTGAGAGCAGCAGCCTGCCGTGTTGAACAGAAGATAATGAGGGGAGAAGGCATGGCCAGCCTGACAGAGGAAGACATGACACTGATCCAAGAGGTCATCAAATTGATGGCCCCTCTGAAACTGGGGAAACCACACTCCTCAGTGAGGAAAACAAAAACGCTATCTTGATGATCTCCCCAATCCAGGCCAAACTACAGAGGAATTTCCAGCCAGATGAGAGCGCTCTACCAGTAATTTCCCAGATGTGGTCCTGTCTAGCTCTACTGGTAGAGCATGGCATTAATGTTGCCAGGGTTAGGGGTTTGATTCTCACTGGGACCACCCATGCTGTAATACACTTTGGATAAAAGCTTCCATCAAATGGCATATACATATATATAGCCCACTTGAAAAGGTGGTCTTGAGTACGGATCAGGTGTGAAAGCTGCTGTACCAAAAAAAAGAAGTGGACTGCTATTCTTCATATCTGCTTATGCGTGCAACACAATCCAATGTCATCCTCTGAACTGCTCGGCCATAGATGATAAAGTAGAAGGGCAGGTGAGAGGGTCGTTCTTGACACGGTCTCCAAAATATCAACAATAGTAGGCATTACGTGAAGATCGACTCCATTGTATGGGCTTGGGATCTTGCGATTGGTGCGCTTTTCTACACTGGAGCAACAACAATGTTGCGTAGTGTATTCTTCTTCTTCTTTGTGTTTATTGGCAACTCGCAAACCAACTAGAGGCACCGCCACCCACCGTATCGGAGTGTGTAGATACGCAAGTGTACTCGGGTACTTAACAACATATATATACTTATGTGAATGCTGAGCGGAGGGGGAGTGGACAATCATACTCGGTCATGGTGCGAAGCAATCATACCTAATGTAAAGGGGCCTAAGGAGGAAATCTTAAAGTACAGAAAGAGGGATTTTTTAGGTATAAGTGGTTGCAGAGATGTTACACACAAGTAGATATTCGACTGCTTTCTGCATTCGCAAAGAGCTACCTCTCCATCGCAGCAACAAGTGAACCCTGTGAGTGTTTAGCACAGCTGTTGACATATTTAGAGCAGTTTGCTTCATCCTGATCAAGTGGAGCAACTAATATTATTATATTAATATGAGTTACATTTAGTGTGCGAGGTGTTATGATAGTTTGACTGTTGTTTACAGAAGCCTGTGACTGCAAATAATGGTTTCCTACCTGCTGAAAGAGTGTTAAGCACACGTCTGCTGACAGTAGTTACAGCACATTGCATAATGCTTCATTCTGAGCATCCTAAAATTGTTTAACTGTTAATTGTGTGGTGTTATAAAAGTGCACTGTACTGTAAACTGGAGACAGAGACAACTACACTACAAAGGAATTGTGAAAAGGCCCGTTTGTGAAAGGCCCAAGTGTTTTTTTAGAGGTCAAAAAGGAACAGCATAAATTAGATGGTTACTGATGGAGTTGCAGTACTAGAGAAACAAATATGTAAAGTCAGTTTTAGTTAATTTATGATTTGCTGTGTGCTTCGGAAATAAAATCAAACTCTCTGTACCATACTGAATTGCATAGCATCATTCTTTTGCATCGCGTCAAATCGGATCGTATTGCGTTGAATCGCATTGTGTTGATTCAAATCGTGTTGAATCGCACTGCATAGCAATATGGGTGAACCGTATCGTATCGCATTGGTAGCTGTGTCATATGTATGTTTAATGTAACGGATCGTTGGCAATGCATCAGGATGCTTATCACATCGGCCTCAGTGATGGAGATGCACATTCCTAGTGTGTATGTGTGTGTATGCGTGTGTGTGTATAGTATGCATGTATGTTTTTACTTTTTTTGTAAATACATTTTATATTATGTTGGTGTGTATTTTGGCAAAGTTTTAAAGCAGGAATAGTCTAAAATAAAGCCTTCGGGGTAGGTGGAAATCCCCCACGTTCGACAAGTCAAAAACAACAACATCAAAACTGAAAGTGCAATTTATAGCAACATAGCGCTAATGTGTCATTGAATGAAAATAATCACACATCTCAATAGCAGTTTATGTAGTTTGAAATATTTCTTGGAAACATTTTTTGGAAGTTAGAAATATATTGGATATTCAACCAATATTCACAAATTACAGTGATCTGACGCAGGGAACTAAAGAGGCGACCATCGTTCCAGTGTGTCTAGCGGTGTCTACCTGCCCAGGAGTCGGGGCTCCCAAGCGAAGCAGCACTCCTCTATAGAGCTATCTTTTGGTCAATAGTTCTACACAATAGGCAAATTACATAATAGCCTGCCCTAAACAATAACCTAACTATATTTGTAATTGGAAATAACATTCAAATTGCTGTTTAGAAGTGTATCCCGCTCGCTCTACAACAGTAAAAAGCAGGTAAAAAACTAAGTGGCCAGTGGAGCTCCAGTGTGGGTGTAAAGCACATAGACATACAATACAGGTTAAACTGACTTTTGATATATGTACATTGGTGGACAATATCACAGACTTAAAAAAATAAAATAAAAAAAGCGCTGTGTGTGTTTTTGTGTATTTACACAGACAATCTTCAGCTAGACCCTTTGCAAGCATGTCAATACCGGCACAGCCCCGACAGCCACAATACAGTCCGCAGCCCCAGCATGCTAACTCAGTTATGATCCAGTCTCTGCTGAACAGCGTCTCTGGCAGAGGCTGAAATCCCCGGATAAGCAGAGAGAGAGTGACAGGAGCGCACAGCAGCTACCTGCAGTAGCACCGAGGGCCGGGGGGGGGGGGGGGGGGTGTAGGGCTGCCGTCCAGTGCACAAATCGGCAAGAACAACAGAGACAGACTTCAGTCAGAGAGACAATCCCACCAGGATTCGTATGAAAGTTTGTTTTTTTTATATCGTGGATGCGTATTGGACTTGAATATGCGCAACCCACAGAAGACAATTCACATTGCGTGTGCTGCGATCCACAAATATTTTGTACTTGTGCTTTGTAAAATATAATATTTCATGATCCACAAATACATAAATTAAACTTGTCTCATAAACTGATGTCCATAATTTTACATGTGAACTAATCCATACGCCTTTGTGGATCTCGTAGAGTTTTGTCCAATTTATACTGCAGCTGATCTGTAAAATGTGAATGCACACACACTAAACACCTGTAGATGGCGCAGTTAAATGTGCCAGAAAAACCCCCCGCCACATGCTTTGGGTTAATCCCCCTCGGTCGCTCCCCGACAGTGTAGTGTGGAAGTGTGGAAACCTCTGCTCACCTCCACCCCCAATGTGTGTGTGTGTGTGTGTGTGGGGGGGGGCAGCTAAATTGGGCACACACCTGTGCACGTGTGTGTGTGTCCTTTCAGTGGCATTGTGGTTCTTGCGTTGGTATGTGGTTATGGTACTCTGGCAGTCAGACTGCGGGTGCCAACAGGGAAATCACCACATCTCAGATTCCATTCCTATGCAGCACTCAGATGCCCTCTGAGCCCCTTGTGGGGGACTGAAATGAATATCAATAAACAAACTACTGAGCAAGCATTAGTCTCTTACACAAGCGCACGCGCACACACACACACACACACACACACACGTATCATGGATATATTAACACCATGTGCCATGGTGTAGAAAATATTACAGGATTCTGGTTCCCTTTCGGCGACTAGCCTGGCCTTCAACCCATAGGCGATCACTAACAAGCATCACTAACTATACCACAAAAAACCTTAGCAAACAGCCCTTTCCAACACTAAGATAGCAAGCCCCCTGGCTTTAAACACACAATCCCCACCATCTGTCTCAAACACCCCTCGAGGACAGACACAGAGCACAGCAGCACGCGCACCATGACAGCCAATCAGAAGGGCCGGTAGCTGGCCGCGGAGAGATCTGAGATGAGTGTTCAAATGGGTTTGATATAATCAGCACACACACAGATAATCACCACATGGAAGGAGGAGGAGGAGAGAAAGATAAAGAAGGCTGAGAGAAGAGGGCTCTTTTGACAGAAGCGGGAACTAGAAAAAGCTAAAGGGGACAAAAGAAAAAACAGAAAAGGGAGAGAGAAGAGACGGCCGTGGGATGAAAAGGGGTGGGTACAAAAAAAAGAAGGGTTTAAAAGTTAAAAACAAGTTAAGAAAGTATGCCAACAGGGAAAGAGATCACAGTCTTAACAAGGGAGCGGAGTGAGTCGTGTTGAGCCCACGCTCTGCACCCAGCCCTGCCTGAGTGATGTCTGCTAACGGCTGTCCCAGCTGATCATCTGTCTGCCAGCGCCAATATGGCCGCCAATGGGCTACACGCCGCTGTCTTCTTGAAAGGCCGCCAGTATTCTTCCTCGCCCCGATGGTGACAGCACCAATAAATGCACAGCTTGTGTTTACGAGGAAACGCGACGCAAGCAGATGATTAGCTGACCTAATTGGAGCTCCAGCAGATTCTTGTTAAATTAAAATGGCTAAACCAAAATAATTGTCTCAGCTGCTGATTTTTCTTTTTTATTGGTCTGACTAGAGTGCAATGTGGATGAAGTCACGTTTGTGCAATACCAGCGTTTCCTAATGCCACGATATGAATGCAATGAGTCATAGTCAGAGTCTCTTATGCCACCGAAGACATTTTTTTTGCAGGATATGTCAAAAAAAAAGCCACAGTACTAGCATGCAAACTCCAGATATATATCATCTCCAGAGATGAGAATGGACCCCCGAGGTCTTAAAAGCATCAGAAGATGACCCGCAGTTCTCCAGAGCTGCGCCCACTTCAAATATTCAAAGCCAGGACTTTAAAGAGAGAAGAAGAAGGATAGAAGAACAAATTCAATAAAGGACCCCCGTGCGAGAGAGAAAAAGAAAGCCATTTTGAGCCCGTTGCAAGCAAGCAAATGAAATGGAAAGTAAGGGCAATGGCTCCTTCTTACACTCGGGCCACTCTCAGAGTCTCAGTGCTGGCAAGACGGCTGAGATGGAGACGAGTGTCTGCTGCTGGCGAACCAGGGGGACTAAGAGTAATTATCACCGCCACTCTGTTTGGAATCAAACAAGTCGATGCGCTAAACCGGGAAAAATGTGGTGCTGGGGTTGGGTGGGGGGGAGTGGGGGGAAGTGAGGGAGTGGACAAAACCTCAAGGATTCGTTACACGAATTGGAATTCGGTGCGCAATTAACTTTTATAATGTGTTTACAAATTAGGTCCACCCCCGCTGCAATTGTGTGTGTGTGCACGCGTGTGCGTGTGTGTGTGCGCGCATCGGTACATACACGGCAGTGAACTAACAAGTGTAAGCGGTACGAGGGGTCGGGTAATCTTAACGCCCCCACATCTCATAAGACGGTGGAAATTGGAAACGACTGGTAATAAATTCACGCGGCAAACCCTAACACAAGAAACCGGAAATTAACACAAGAGTATCCAGTATCGACTTCTCGCGTCGTCAAAGAAAGCCCATAAATTCCAGACTAACCCCTACCGTCGATGCAAATGTGACGAATGTGAAGTGAATGGTGAGCAATGAGTGGGTCCGTCTTGTTGTGTGTTTTATATTGGAGGGGTCGCTATAAGAGGCATGAATGGAGTTAGGAACGTTAAAAAAACGGTTTAGATGTTCGGCCAACTGAATGATTTATCAAGATGAGCTAAAATGGCGCTGTGGGAAAGATGGTCTAAAAGCTTTTGGCAATACATGAGGGATAGACCAGCTCTCCATCTCTCTCCCTCTCCTCTCCCTCTCTCGCTCTCATTCTGCCACCTCTCTTGAGATGGTTTTAAATAGCTCTTAATCAGTCAGTCTGGGATGGACGCAATGTAATAACTTAAGCTGAGATGTGTGTGTGTGTGGGTGTGTGTGTGTGCGCTGTGTGTCTGTATAAATGCAATTGGGCCCTCCTTAGAGAGTCCCCTGATTCTTTCAAATTTTCTCACACACACACACAGACACAACTGAGCTTAATGATATCACATGGCAACTGCTAACCCAGCCCAGAGACAGGAATGCAGTCATATCATCACCATAGAGATGCCTATACACAAACAACCCCCAAAGTCCTCCACACACACAAATACATCACATTATTGTTCCCCACCTGGTCCAGACCATCTTACTGTGTGTCCATTCTCCACCCCCCTCTACCCCTGCACCACCTCCACACTTACCTGGCTAGTTACCCTCCCCTACCCTCACCCCCGCACCACCCTCCACACTTACCTGGCTAGTTACCCTCCCTACCCTCACCCCCGCACCACCTCCACACTTAACCTGGCTAGTTACCCCTCCCTACCCTCACCCCCCGCACCACCTCCACACTTACCTGGCTAGTTACCCTCCCTACCCTCACCCCGCACCACCTCCACACTTACCTGGCTAGTTACCCTCCCCTACCCTCACCCCCGCACCACCTCCACACTTAGCTGGCCATGTCGCCGTCTTTTACTGGTTTTAATTTGATTCAGAGGAAAAAAAAACCCTCCTGCTGTCGCCATCATATCTGCTCCTCCCCCCTTCTGTCCTACGCGGAGCGAAACTGGATGACCCGTGAGGTCACAACCTCCAGCGCCATCAAAACAACGTGGCACCGCAGAGGATGGCAACGAAACAAGCGCTCCCTCTTTCAGTGGGAGTGTGCGTTATGGATTTCCCTGCTGGTTACATTTCCTCTTCTACTATTGCGTTTTGAGTGAAGAAAAAAAAAAAAAGAATGAGGTTAAGGACATGCGTCTGGGGAACGAATAAATAAATTATACAAGGCAATAAAAAGAGCATGCAAGCTGTCCTTGCTTCACCCTTTGGTGTGACGTACAGTGAGCTCTTGGCTGAAACTGGACCCATGCAACGATGACAATTACCATGACGCCCTGTCACTGGGATGTCAGGGAAAGTCACCTTGAGAACCTCCCATCCCATCTGTCCCATAAATGGCCCAAATGCCATTCAGAATAAATGACGATGATGATTTCATTAGTATATGTAAAATAGAAAAACACAAACAAATTAAAACGGCAAGCGGACTCGAAAGGTATTCACGGCCCACACGCACCCGGACCCAAGCGACCTGCCCTTTTCCAGCAATTTGCAGGGGCACATCACTCGGGCCCGACGAGATAAGTCTGGTTTTGTAAGTGAATTTGAGTCTAATCTGAACACCTTTGATATGTGATTTTGTGCCCCCTGTGGGGCCCAAGCACTTAGCTGAACACTTATTGAAATTGACACAAAAGTGACGTCATTGATTGCGCTATCGAACATCGAACTTGGCGCACTTCTGGAGTGGGATGTCCTCCTATGTGCTTACCTAGTGTCAAGTGTTGTGGCACATTTTCAAGTGGAGATGTGATTAATTGAAAATGTGAATAATTTGATTACCTCATAACTCAGCCATATTCTATCCAATTCAAAATTCCAAATAATCAGACATCTCCAGACGTCACATCCTCCAGTGGTCATTTGGAGGATGTGGTGGATATTTCTTGAAGTTTTTCCCAAAACTTTTACTGCACAGAAAAATCTATCCTGACATCTTATGGCTCCAAAAAATGTTAGCATGTAAAACCAAGGCCTACATACCAAGTTTCAGAAATGTTCGCTCCCTATGGGCCCAAGTGGTACCAAACTTTCTGGAGACCTGCTTAGCGGGGGATACAAATATGTTGGGACAATTTTTTGAAAACCTTCGACCAGACACATCTGAGATATAAACTTGGACTACATCACAAGTAATATTAAAGAATTGTTGTATCCCTACAACAACAATAGGAATCCAGTTTCACTGTGTAATTTTTTTAATGGCCATCCAGTCCACAGTGAGTGACACTGTGTAGCACTGGGCCGCATTAGATGGAAGCTGGTGTTGACAGCTGGTCGAGAGGGGGCCGGGTTGATACATGTGGAAAATGTACCAAAGAGAAAAATGGAGGTGTGTGGTGGGGGGGGGTGGCATTATGGAGTTTGTTACTTTCCAACATAAATCACAGGGAGCGAGACCCTTTGAGGAATAGCGAAGATGGAGTTTTTAATGGGTTTTCTGTGCACACACAGAAACTTGTTTGTTTACCGGTCAGGGAGAGAGAGAGGGAGGAGCGATATCTGTAGAGACGGAGCAAAAAGAGAAAGAGAGATAGAAGATAAGTTGAGAGCAGCAAAGGGATAATGACCACCCATTAATGCAATGTGTCGCCACACAGGTTATGGGACACACATCCACTCTCAGGAATAAGACCACACACACACCACACACACCACACACACACACACACACACACACACACACATACATACATACAGCCAGATAGCCAGGAACATAACAGAGGGATAAAAGACATAATGGCATACGGATAGAGAAGATAGATAGAATTTGAGAGAGACAGCGAGAGCGAGAGAGATGAAACAGTGTTGTAAAAGAGGGTATAAGACAGGACATGGAATAAAAAGGGCATGGTAGACCAGAAGGACAGTACATGTCTTACCATCTCTATGAGGTTCTCCTGGATGCGGTTGAGTGTAGTCCTCAATCTGCAGCTGATGAGGCCCAGACCCGATGACTCGTACTATTAACACACACACACACACACCACAACACATACACACAGTTAGCCAATGTACTATGCACCAGCATGTTTCCACCAGTTCAATTTAAGACTTTTTAATACCTTTTTAATACCACTTGGAACACAATTGAATACCGATTTCATGGCCCAACGGCGTATAAGTAAATGACAGTCCTCAACCTGGAATTGTTTTATACTGTAAGTTGTTGCAAACCAGGGGAACCAGCCAAGCCAATCCAGAACAGGGGGCAGATCCCCAAGCTCAGGTTAGGGGAGGTGATAGAGGGAAGGTTTCATGAAGGTTCCTACGCTACTCTACAGGGTAGTTGAGACGGGGTGGGGGATAGATGTCAAAAGCGCACACGCGCACACACACACACACACACACACACACACACAGACACACACACAGACACACACGCAGACACACACGCATACTCCACTTGATAAGGAAGGAGAAGGTGACAGCAAGTAAAGGAGGGGGAGTAGTACACAGCACAACATAGGCCTGACATAACATTTGAGACTATTTTAAGGTGCACTCAACATTGCATTGGACTGGATTTTGAAGTAGTGCATCTCTTCCTCTTATTTTTCTCGTCCAGGGTCACCCTCTTTGCCATCTTGACAACTACTACCTATATTCCAGTAGACTACAGACGAGCACAACTCAGACGGTTGCATTTGGGGGGGGAAATGAGGCTGACCTCGTGGAGCACAGTTTACCCACAAAGTCTCTTAGAGAGTACCCCCCCCCCCCCACCCCTCTCTCTTACCAGGCAGGCAGGTCCCACCACCCGAGCCCCGCCTGTCTCTCTGCCACTCGGGAGAGCAGAGACGGGCTAGGGCGGGCTGTCCGAGAACCATAGCAGCCAGAAAGAGAGAACACAAAAAACACACACACACATACAAAAAGCATGAATCAAATGTGGTGACATGAAAAATATAACTATGAACAGGAAAGCACAAGGACATTATGTTACATCATACATATATAATGACAGGGCATACTGAAAACAAAGGCAGAATTAAGGAAATGATGGAACAATTGGCGGATATCTTGCCGAAGGACATTTACAAGTAGGATTGAAGCCATTGGGGATCGAACCGGGAACCGTGTTTTGTCGACATATTTAATGTACTGTATTGTAAATGTCTGTTCAGCACCTATTGCACTCCTAGCTGTCCCTGGGAGGAGGACTCCCTCTCCGTTGCTCCTTCTCAAGGGTTTTTTCCCTTCCCCTTTAAGGGATTATGGTAAGAAGAAGGTGTCATATGCGGGCATGCCCTTTGAGATTTTACCTGTAAAAAAAAACCTAACCTAACCTAAAACCTAAACCTAAATCAAACCTTTCGGCTGAGTCAGACAACCCTAGCCCACTAGACTAAGATAGAAAACTCGGCATCGGCAGCATCGGAAAAGAGGTAATTCGTAAACCCGCACCTCTTTAATCAGCGC